>CM052323.1:216170-314945 GCA_028455615.1 Lasioglossum zephyrum | reverse complement strand
TGAGAAATTGGTTGAAAGTATGCCGACACGGTACCAAGCTATAATTGCTAGTGGAGGAGATTGGGTCCCTTACTAAATAAGTAAGAGAACACATATATAGTTTTGATATTAATAAAGAATGAGATGAAGAGAGTGGAAGAGATGAGAGAAAGGATGAGCAGCGGAAACGGGGGTCTACAGAATGAATGAATAAATGTGTGTGAGGAATGAGTGAATGGTGTGCTCTATCTCTTTCTCTCAAGAGAAGTAGATGTTAAGAAGGCGGAATTTGTAAGCGGAGCGGAGGTCCGCGTTTTGTACCTCGCAATGGGAATAAAATACTTATTATTATTATTAATAAAGCATGAAACACGAATCTGTGTAGTGGGGCTAACGGCACGCGAACAATTTGGTCGCGCAAAATGGCGAACTGGAATCGAACAGAACACGAGGCGAACGCATAGACGTATAGAGATAGACTGCGCGGCCTGTACGAACCGCTGAAGCCTACAATGGCGGCGTGTGTGAGAGAGAGAGCGATAGCCGGGGGTATTGTGCTCTCTTTCTAATTAACGTCAATTACACAGAGAGCGCAATACCCCCGGCTATTGCTCTCTCTCACTCTTTGTATCGCGTGCCGCCATTGTGAGCTTCAACTCGCCCATAAGACGGCGCAGTCTATCTCTATACGTCTATGGGCGAACGCTACTCGAGCCAGTTGGAAATTGTCGCTTATAGAACATGGTCCGCGAGATTGACAATCGAGAAAAAGCTAATACATCCGGTCGAAGTTATCGAGCGAAGTATCCGGTTTTTGGGTGGTACTGCACTCGCATTCGGCGTGTGTTTTGCCTCGTTGAAAACGAGATTGGTTCCGCGGAGCGGCGTAAACACGATGAAGACAGTTCGCGCTCGAAAGAGCGGAACGCGTTGCTCGTTCACGCATGTACGAGTCAGGTATACGATGTAGCTACGTGTACTATGTAGAAGCGTGCGCTTCGCGCCGAGTCGAGCAGAGTCGGCGAGGTTGAATGCCGAGGCAACGAGCGTCACGCTCGTCGCTCGGTCGGTTGAGCGGTTGGTCGAGCGGATAAACGACGCGATGTTGTCCGTAAACCGACGCGTACACTTGTGGACCGTAGAGTGGCTGGACGCAAACCGGCCAAAGAAACCGCCGTTCTCGCTGGATCGCGCGATCAGCCACTCGAGAAACTTGTACGACCGCGAAACACGAATCTGCTCGATCGCGTTCCGCCGACCTAGACCGGGCCAGCGCTGTGAACCTTTGCGCTTCAGGTTCGGCAAAACGTTCACCGCGCTCTGCCCACGGGAAACGGCAGGTTTCACGTGGGAGGACACCGAATTGGTCGACCGTAATTTTACACAATTTCGCACGGCCGTCCGTGCGATGTTCTACCGGCGTATACGACTCGACACAACACGTTCGCAATTTCGTAGAATCCGGTACGATTTGCCTGATCTAGTTATCGTGAAATCACGCGATAGAAAACAAGACGAAGAGAACCGATTTTCAACGCTCTGCGCTCGAAGCTAATATGACTCTAAAATTGGGAAGTTAGCCTCGAGTATTTTCATTACGCGTGGTTAGATTGTGGATTTTATAAGTAAATTATTATCAACACACACAAATTATTAACACTGAACCAGTATACCGGTTAAATAGCTTGCGACAGATTTCTTGTTTCACAGTCGTTGAAATAATTAAGTGGCTTTCGTGGTTAATTATTAAATAGATATATTTAGTAGCGCAGATATTATAATATGTACCGCACAAAGTTCAAATAAATTTAATCTTGTTATTTTTATGAGGCAACATAGGTGTATCTACATACATATGATCACTTTCATCGTGTTCGTATAAAATCGAGTGTGTAAATTATTATCAACGATTTAAAGTTATTAAAGGTGGAGGCAAACTTTCATTTAATCTCAGTACCTCTACATGTACATATGACCAGTTCCATCGTGTTGGTGTAAAATCGGGCGTGTTTACTCGCACCACAAAGACCTCTGGGAATGCAGCAATTGCTCTGAATTATAGTCTAGTAATTTTCAGTGGAGCTTCAGAGGGGACTAGTCGAAGTGTTAAAAGTTGATCCAACAAGGCGTGTTTAACTACCAAACAAACGTATCGTTCGAAGGGACGGAAGCCTTTCATTCGTTTCGGAATCGTGAACGAACCTAATAATAGAGGAGTTAATTTTGCCGCACCCTTTACTCAGGGGTGATGTATCGGCGAGGAGAACGCGAGGGTCACGCGACGGGTGGCGATCACCCCGAAACAGAGGATCGTAAACGACCTCGTCGAGGCTGTGTCGCGATAAATCGTTTCTACGCGTTCGGAGGAGGGAGGATTCGCGTCACGACGAAAGGGAGGGGACCTGAACGGAACGGCGGGAAATTAGGGAAAGATAAAGACGGTCGACGATCGAGAGACGAATGGAGGATCTCGAGTTTCTCGACGAGGGAGAAGAAAGGGACAACGAGAGGGGGATGGAGTACGGGAGTACTCGGATTCCGGCTTGGCGCGTTAATGGGAATTTAATGTGCAACCGTTCGTTCGCGGTTGTTCGCGATTTCTCCCGCGGTCATCGCCGCGCCCCCCTCGGTTCTCTTGTCCCCCATCGAGAACAGTTTCTTTCGTTGCCGGGCATCGAGGGGCTGGGACCGTCGTTCTTATTATCCGGCAAGTAACCGTTTTATTCGCGGCGAAAGCGCAGCCAGCTGGCACGAGAGGCGGCTTTGTTCATCGCGCGGCACGGCTCGGCGGCGTGCGGTGCGGCGAGACGTCCAGCACGTCCAATTCGTTAAAGTCCTGTCTGCCGTAATGGCGGATAGACCATTCTGGATGTCGCTGAATGGGAATCCCGCGACGGAGCCTTTTCTCTGGAACCCCTCTGCCCCTCGAAGACACGCGCTCTGCTCGAGCAGGACTCGCGTATCGAGCCTCCTCCACGAACATAATCGTCGGCGAAGCTACATTCAAGTTGCCCATATCCTACCACTTGTACTACAAAATCTTATGTATTTCAAGAAAGTAATTAATCTGCAATCATTGACTGGGGATCTTTACGCGAAAGAAAAATTGTCTACGTTCGTTGTAAGGATCTCGAGATGAACGACAAATGTATCTCTTCTGTGGATAATTTTCACGAGTCGGAGATAGTATAACAGCATTCTTGAAATCTCGCGATAATTTCTGTTATGAATATACCCAACACAGCAGACTAACGCGAGTTCCTACAACGCGCTATAAAAATATTGGAACGACTTTTTCACGAGGTAGTATAACATTTTTTTCAAATAATATAATAATAATTTTAATAATATTTTTTTTCAAATGAGAAAATATTTTTTTCGGACATGGTATAACAGCATTCTTGAAATCTCGTAATAATTTCTGTCATAAATGTACCTAACGCAGTAGACAAATAGTAGACAAAAGTAGGCAAGTTCCTACAACGCGCTACAAAATATTGGGACAGCTTTTCAGCCTTCATGCTAATGCATCCACAAGATATTTACTACGTCATAAGCATATTGAATGCTAATTATTAAACTACTACAAGTTTATATTGAACCTGAACAGTGGTCATTTGTGGATTGGAAGGTTTTATTCGCATCAAATTAACAGCCAAATATCGATCGACCAATGGGTCGATCGATGCTATCTGATTCGTTGTCTCTCCAAACCAAGACTTTGCCGTTTTCAGACCAGAACGTTTGTCACATTTCACCTCACTCTGTATTATGCCGGCATGTAGCCAGCACGTGTTTATAATACTAACTCTCAAATATTTTCCACTTAGCAAGTAGGTTTGCTCCATGGAACCGTTGGTTTTTCATTTTTCTTCCCTTTTTGTTTTTTTTTTGACACGGAAGTTAACTTGAACTATATAATTTACAGTGTTTTAATTTTTACAGACGCAATTATATATGAAAAGTTTTTCTTGATAATGGTCTTAAATTAGACCGAAACGTTAAAAAAGTTATAGTTACTGCAAAATTGCTTAGTTAGTAACATAGGATCGAATCTTTGCGCCGAAAACATCAATTTAAGTCATCCACAAGATCTTACTTTTTGTAGTAGCAGTCTTTTCAGATCAAAAATAAATCAAAATCGCATTAATCTCCGTCGAAGTTGATATTCTAGCATGTTTTGAAAATTTTGTTCGAAGTCATAATTGCATACAGAACCTCAGCCTAGTACCGACCAAGCTCCCGTTCTGGCAATCAAAAAAACAAATTTCACAGTTCGGAATTGGTTTTCTGATTCGTTTACTATTGCACATCACCGGATTCGGGAAAGTCTGGAGAATCTTTTGCTGTAAACAACAATACAATATCTTATACATATAATAACATAACAATATTTGTTCAAAGTCGGAAAATACGTCTTTTTTCAAAAACTGTGCGTGTAGGAGAAAAATTAAGACCAAAATCGGAATCAGCGGGAAAAACTCTATAAGATCCACCCAACAGTTATACGGAAGCATGAAAAAAGTTGAAATTTGTTGGATAGTGTTATCCGAGGAAAATTCTCGTATGACACGATTTCATACAACGCGTAACGGATGAACCGCGTTACTCGCGGGAGTCTACTGCAAATAATAACGATGGAATACGATTCGAGTGTGACCAGTCCGTCCGTATTTGGCAACTTTCCCCTGGAAGCGTAAAATAAAACGAGGTTTCCATCTGGTGCGCTCGAGGCGGAAACCACAGCCGACAAAACGCTTATCTTGCGGGTGTCGGAGCATCGCATCGGTCCTCGCGACCACGCGAAACCATCGAGTCGGACGCGATCGAAAACGTCGGTTGGTCGAACGAAGTTTGACAGCGTCCTGGAGGCAGCGGGGAACGTCCGCGTATCGCTGACGATATCATCGGCCATTTCCGTGTCAAGTTCGTCTTGTCGTGGCCCGAGGGGGCACGCGGACGCTAATCCGATACGAGGGAACGTTCGATATCGCGTTTCCGTGATTGCAGTTTCGAGAGGAGCGTGGCCTGCACCGCACGCCGCACCATACTGCATCAAGCTGCACCGTACACCGCGCCATGCCGCGCCGCTAATTTCGTGCGCGAAGTTAAACGCGATTAGGGCCTCTATTACGGTCCATTAGCCTGCCGTTGCCGATGGTCGCGGGGGCCGGGGTGCCTCGAAATCTCTGCCAATCACCGTTCCGAAATTTCGTTTCGTTCGAACGGTAATTTCGCGGAATGCGCTCGGTTGCGAGGTGCATTGCCCTCCTGTCGCTGTTGCCGAAATTTCATTTTCCCCGCGATGAAATCGGTTCGAGTATTTACGAAATCGTTCGGCCACGATAGTCGTTCACGAGAGTCGTCTAAAATCTTTTAACCCTCAAGATGACGTTACTCGTCAAAGCCATTCTGGTACTACATACAATGTAATATGCTTTGATACCTGTGAAAATTTCGGGCATTTTAGACGTTCAATTATTGTTTGAAAGTCGTTTGTGTCAGGCAATGTCAGTGTTGTTGTAAAAAAAAGTGCTGTTTCATCAAGATAACGCACCTGCTCACACTTCGCCGGTCCCCATGGCCAAAATTCACGATTTCCACTTGGAATTGGTTGACCACCCACCGTATTCACCAGATCTGTTTATTGTTGTATACCAACGATAATAGTTTCTCTAGTATTAGTAATCACTCATGTAATCTAAGTGTTTCAGTTCGTCATACTATCTACTATTACTCATCCTAGAACTTCATCCCCATGATTTAGCCCTTACTGATCACACACACACACACACATTAGACGTAAAACAACCACCACTTTACAGGACCACGAAACCTATATGTCCTGCTGAATTCGTCTTCTCGCGAGCATCTTCTTTCTCATTCTTATTCGCTTCTGTTCAGTATTTACCGAGTATTGTCTAGACGATTAACACCTTTTGCATTACGTCCGCAGTTCGTATTTCGTTCAGAAATCGTAGCTAACAAATATTGTATGTTAAGTATCCGGAATACAATACTATCAGCGACTGTTTCCTCTTTTCTAAGATTAAAGTTTCGCTTGGAGGACAGAGATTTTTTATAGAGACTTAATATTAATATATAATAATATATCATATAATTTATCGAGACTTTTATAGAGATTTAACTGCTATTTCGAAGGGCAGTAGCGGTTCATGTCAAGTGAAGGACCCAAGCGGTAAAAATTTTGTGGCCCCAAAACTCTAGTTAGAAATAGAAGTGGCAAGAAAACTCTCCTAAGCTTATTAACAAACAAGAAAACTAATGAAAAATTTCATACAGTTACACATTAAATTTTATTAAAAAATTTATAAACTTCTTTAAAATTCGCTTACCATTAGGTCTGCCAATGTGGAAGGGTCAAAAATTTTAGAACATCGCGCTGGGAAAAGGTGTATTGGCTCGAAAGAGGACTAAGTTGAAAAATAAAATTTCATTCGACCGAAAAAACACTTGTTCTCATGTTGGGCTCAAAACTTTTCAGACGACCCTCGTGTTTTCGTGTTTCAAATCGCGTACTTGTAAGACGTTGTGCCACGAGCAAAAACATCCCGTCGATGCTCGATCGATTTGCATACGTCGGCAAGAGGAATTACAATCGAAAGCAAAGGTCGGCCAGACTGGAACAGTGCGCGAGGGCTAAACTTAACCAGGAATTAAATCGAGATAAAATAACGGCACCATGAGTCTTAACGGAACGGATTAATATTCCCGATACACCCCGCCGCGCCGATACGAACGAGGAATGCTAAACAAAAAAGAAAAAAGGAAAAACAATTCTGCCGGTGCTGTTACAGCATTCATTCCCCGGTAGTTCCTGGTCTGTCGTCGAAGCGGGTACGGAAGCTGTCGCTCGGAGAATTAAAATTCCAGGAGCGGACACCGCGCGACTGCGTTACCGCGTGCCAGGAGGTCCTTCGAACCGAAATTAAATCGCGTCGCGATCTCCCGCAGACACCAGCCGCGCGTCTCCGCCCCCAGTGCCCACCTCCATGTCCTTCGACTTCAATTCCACCCCCCACGAAACGAAATATTACGAGCACGGAATCGCTTTGCCGAGGGAGCCACGCCGAAAGAAGTTAGTCGCGGGAGGGCGAAGCGTAGGAGGGTAAGAGGACTTGGGGAGAAGGTCGAAGACGCGAAATCGCAACGCGGAAGATGGAAGAGGGAGGACCGCGACGGATAAATACAATAGTTTCCCCGAGACAAAAGAAAAGGTATTTTATAGGCTAGAGGAGAAACAGAGAGAGAATCCGGCATGGCGTAGCGCGTCGTCTGGCCCCGGCTGTGTTAGATCCCCGCCCCCGCCTCCATCTGGTTATCGCGGACGTGTACCAGCCTATATAGTTGGTCCTTTCCTCTCGTCACGGTGTCTGAACACGCCGCGTACGTTTCGTGGGTTAGGAGTCTCGACCGGTGGTGAAGAACGCCTGAGAGAGATCCCGAGAGAAAGGAAGAGAGAGCGAGAGAGGATGGGAGAAGGCATAACGACTGCCGTTGCGGAGGAACGGACCAAGAGAGACAGAAAGTACGCGTGCTCCAGACGGAATAAATTAATCGAGAACCAAGCTGGCAGAACTCCAGTTCGTTGCGTTTCCGTCGGAATTTGTGCGAGCGTGTCCCTACCTCGCCGTCGGTTGTGCCCACCGCAGCTCCCCAAAGCTCCCCCAAAGTTCCCCGAAGCCCCCCTAAACCCCCACTCGACGCACGCACGTGTCTCCCGAGGTCCCACGACCTCGCTCGATAAGGATCGCGAGCGGTCCTTTCGCTTCGGACGAAAGAGGATACGGCTGGAAAGCGTTAGCTACCAGAGAGCCACTTTTTCCCCCCGAGATCCTCTCTCTCCCCCGATCTCTGCCGCGCGACACCTGGCGATTGGAGTTCGCCGAGCCCTTTCAGGTATTTCTCTGTTTTCTCCTCTTCTTATCGCTACAGGATGTTTTGGTGACCTCTGGTTTGTCATTCGATTCTTACTCGAAGAGCGACGCGCTTCTTACGATTATCACTCGAAGAGCGAGCGGTCATTTGAGGTGCCTCACCCTGTATATATTCCCCTTCCTAAATTCTATCTTGCTACAGGGTGTTTCTCGTGCGAATTTTCATTTTTCCGGTTTGTCACCCGGAGGCTACCGTTCCCCTCCGATTATTACTAGAAGAGCGACCCGCTTCGATACACCTTTCGGCAGAAAGTCGCCTCTCCGGCGGAAAGCTGATCCACGGTAGTACAACGGCCGATCCCTGTAAAGCCGCGGCCGCGGGGCTTAAGCGGCGGTATTCAAGAAGCCGGGATCAACGGTAACTGCGCAATTCACCGGGTAATTTTGACGGGAGCATTGTCCCTGTGGAAGCCCGTGGAAGCCCGCCTCGCAAAGGGCGGCCTCCTGCTTTGCGCGGCTTTGACCGAGGAGCGAACGTAATCGTATTAAAAAAACCGAGGAAAGAGAGAGAGAGAGAGGTGGGGAAAAGGAAGGAGAGAGGAGAACGGACCCCCTTAAAACGTGCCAGTGTATAAACTGAAACGACGCATCGAGATTCGTCGAGTGTGACGCTCGCGCGGGAAACTTGTTCCGTCGAGTCGGGAGGCGAAGGGTGCGAAACGCTATGGGCTATGGGCTGTGGGTTACGGGCTTCTGGGTTGGAGGTTGTAGGGTGTTCAATGGGTGCCGGGAATCTTCTTGCGAAACTGTTTTTCCGCATCGACGACGCCGCGCTCGTCCTCTCCGCTCTCGCTTTTCTCGTTTAAGCGAGGACCGAGCCTCGTCAGAGGAAAAATTCGCGTGAATTATACGCGTCGATTTATTCCTGCCCAGGTCGGACGAGTTATTAGACTCCGCGGCGTTGATCGATATTTTTCTAGATCCCTCGATTATTATCGAGTCTGCACAGCGATGGAAAATAATCGATGCGACCTGGTCGACTTAGTGCGAGAATATGGTGCAGCATCGAGGCGCTGCGATACAACCGCGTTCATTTATTACGTTTCAGGGAAAGTTCTGTCGTATTTTCACCCTTGGATGATTTTTTTTTAAATTGGGATGAAAAAATTGAAAAAAGATCAGTTTTTCTGTTTTATTTAAGGGAAAAAAATTAAAACAATATTGTTAAAAAAATAAAGTTAAATAAACATAGTAAGAAAACACATTATTAGTTTACTGTGTACCAGATTTGTTAACTGTATCAGATATTATACGCTACAAGCCAAGGGTTAAGGAAAACATTTGAATCAATTTATAGAAATACATGTAATATTATTCAATGATATATAATTTCGATTACTTCTGCCAACTTGCTGTCATCTTTCAAATAACCTGTCAATTCCTGTTTCTCACTGATTCACTAGCAACATATGTTTTTCACTTACAAGCAAAGTTACCTGCTTATTTTTTATATTGCCGTTCACCTCGTTGCTATCCTCGATCTTCACCGATCCACTACACCTGTACCCTAGCGATTTATTCGCGACAATTTTGCAAATCCCAGATGATTGACGATTGGTTCGCCTGTTTATTTACCCGTTGAAGCTGTATTTCGTTCCGGCGAAATAGTACTTTCGCGCGATCAGAGACGGGCGACGAGTTCGACAGTCGATTGCGAGGAGCCGTGATCGGCGCTGAAGGAAATTAGCTTTTCCTGCCATTTATCAGACGGTCGAGGGGAATCGGTCGACGCGGAGTGCGAACAGCGACTCGGGGTAGAAGTGCAGATAGTCTGAGAGCGAGCGGGACGAAAAGGCGAAACGAAACGGAAAGGAGGCGGGGAGGAAGTATAGTCGGGACGCGTCGGAAGGGGAAAGAAATATCGAGATAATTAAGCAGGTTCCCGTTTGCGGCGGATGCGAACCACCGAATCGTTATCTTCCCCTAATTATCCTCTCGACTCGCCGTGGAGACGACGAGGACGAGGAATCACCGCGCGCGCCACCGTATCGTCGCGAGGCGAGGGGCGAGTAACTGCCCGAGTTGGAAAGTCACGGTTCCGACTTACATTTCCGCGAGAGAAACGATTGTTCGCCTGATTTCAAAGTCAGGATTGATGGGGCCTTGTACGCGTCCGGGAAAAACCGAGAGCGAGCAGACGCGACGCGGAAGCGACTGGAAAGCGCGTGGTAGGGCCGCGCGAATACACGGTAGAGACGTCGAATTTTTTCGAGGCTGGTGATACAAAGGCAAACAAAAAGAAAAAGGAAAAACGAGGAGCGGCACAGGGAACGACACAGAAGGGGTGTTCCCTTTGCGCGCGAGTCATCCTTTTTACGAATGCCAGCGGTTCTGATTCTGCTGTTCTCCCTTCCGAGGTATATCTGGCCGATATACCAAGCGATTTGCTTTTTGTCGGTCGAGCATCCAGACGCGATCCAATTCCGCCGAAATACGAGGGGCCCGCCGCCGCCGCCGTCGCCACGCCGTTCGCCGATTCGTTCGTTCGTTTCGCGCTATCGACCATTGTCCGCGTGCTTCGAAAACCCATTGATCCGGCCAGAACCCATCCCGCGATTTTCACCCTTGCTCTTCGAATCTGTTCGTCCGATCATTTGATCGTCCGCCGATCCACCGACGTCCTAACTATCGTCTCCGTATCATACACGCGTTGACCGCCGCTTTCATCGATTTCGTCTACCACTTTCCGCTTTTGTCTACCACTTTCGGCTGCCAGCCGCGGCGTCTGATCGTTGTTGGCTCATTCTACTTCGTTCGAGGTTCGGAAATCGACTGTCGAACAAGCCCGAGTCTGCTCGCTCACTGAAATACTCCTCGCGGTCCGAATAAAATGTTCGGACGATTACGATTTTCGTAGCCCCGAACTTTCAAGGTAAAATTTCTGTTCTTGTCAACTTGTCAACAATCAAATATACCGAGTCTCCAAAACCACCCGTCCACGGGTGTTAACTTCTCAGATAAACGTACTCGGTAAAAATGTTTGGAATAAAAGTTGCAGGGATTAATGGAGGACATGTGTCAATGACCTTGTGCGTCGGATACATTTTCAAGGTTATTTGTAGGTCAGTACGTATTTTTTAAATGGGTTTAAATGGGTAAACAGATATATATCTGAATGTGAATGCAGCTGATAAAAAAATGTCATACGACATAAATTGTTGGAAATTTAATTTTTTACAGGAAAAGTCTCTTGATATTTTGCCATATTTTGCCATATTTCGCATAGTTATCGAGATATTTGCTACTTTACCGGCTAAACCAGTCCATTCGATACCTGTGCAATATATTTCTTTTTAAATAACCCGAATAACATAAAAACCTCTAAACTAGGGTCCATGAAAATCGTAATCTCCACATAATGTGTTAACCTCGTGACGATATTCTACGAGCGCTAGCAATTCCACAACATTTTGATTTTAAGGCATTGCTGACCAGTCGCGAGTGTACTCGGTTTGCATTGTCGAAACATTGCTCGCACAAAGAAGCTGTAGACAAAGTTTATCTTACTTTAAGCTAAAATGGTTAAAATACAAAGCTCGGATCTTGCCTTCCAATGAAGAACAGTTTCTCACTGCACAGGCTGGTTTTGACTCGAAATCGCCGGTTGTTGTCGCGAAAACCGTTGAACTTAAACCTCGAAGGAAAGATAACGGCGCAAATAGTTCGTATATATTTAACAATTCATTTTCCTCGTAATACAATTGCTCGAACATCGTGCTTGGAACATTTATTACGACGTGCACGATCGAAAACAGTACGAAAAGTAATCCCAACTTTGATTGCAACGGTTAACTTTGATTCAATTCAGAACAACGGGTTAATGAAAGCGAGCGAATCGCGTCGGCGTCTTCCAAATGAAACCGGAACATCTTCATTTCCAAACTACTGGACGAATTTATCGGGAGCCCCGACGACGACGGGAGGAGAGAGAATTTCTTTCAATGTCAGTGTCAGTTCTCCCCGCTTACACGACCGGTTTTACTTTTCACGGTCTTTCTCCGTGCGGCAAAGGGTCTCGGTCCTCGGAAAATGCATCCGAGATAATTACAAGAAGGTTTTCTTCGGGCAGCAGTAGCCGGTCGTTGTGCGCGTCTCGATCCTCGGCCCTCGGATCGTCCTCGACGGGACTTTAATCGCGTCGCCTCCCTCGATTCCCTTACAGCCGGTGGTAATCCGGCCACCGGAATTGACTGGGGGATTTCCCGGGGAAAAATCTTTTTTCACGAGGGGGGTAAGCTTGATCCAACGACTCGAAGGAGTCTTCTCTACGACAACGAATTCTTCTCCCGACGAATACTCCCCCTCGTCCCCCACCTCCCGGCTTCGTCGATACATCATTCTCCTCTCCGCGTCAAGAATGGCTCTGCCATTTTTTTTCTCTCCAGTTTCCCTCCTCTCTGTCGTCTCCGTTGTCTCTCTGTTGTCTCTCTCGCGGCGCGCTCCTCTTCTCGGGCGCTCGTCGCGATCGTGGAAACACGGAGAGTCACGCAACAACGGTTTCCGGATTTCCACGCTCGAATCGTTTCGGTGATGTACGGCCGCGGCCGGGAAACACGCTCTTCCCTTCATATTTTTTTTCGCGCAATCTTTTATCCTCGAAAACGTTAAAAACCCCGGGCGCGCGCGCGATCCCCTTTGTACTCGGTCCGCCCTCGACTGCTCCTCGCGCTTTATCTCGCGCACCGTTCGGCGTGTACGCCGCGTCCCGATGTATCTTATTTTAATTTATATTACCACGCAACTCGCGAGCTACAATATGCGGGTAATATTTCAGCCGAAAGCGCCGCCAGAATTTACCGAGTCTCGCTCGCGACCGCCGGTTGCTCGTCTTTTGCCACGTGTGCGACGGGAATAACCGCTGCTCGCGACAATTGTTGATCGCTCAACGGTCCCCGGCTGTTACTCCGCGCGGTACACGTCGAGCAGTTGGGTGTTTCAACCGAAAAGTCCTGAGAAAGTTGTACAGCGAGATTCTGGTTAATTTTGAACAGAATTTAATCGTTTTTTGTAGCCCGATCGCGGAACGGAGATAGAATCGACGATAGTTTATCCCTTGAGTTTAAGACTTTAAGAGTTCAACTGCCTACTTTATTACAACTAGACCGCGAATGTTTATGCAATGTTTAATTTTTGCAAGGAAATTACAAGAAAACGGGAACGAGTAAGATCTTATTTTCAATGGTAGAAGCCATTATAGATTCGAAATAAGGAAAAATGGATGTGGAATTTTATATTCTAGCATATCTTTAACCCTTCACTGCACGATTTATTTAATTGGGATGAAACAATTGAAAGAAGATCAGTTTTTGTGTTTTATTTATGGGAAAAATATTTTTAAAAGATTAGAACAACATTTTCAGAAAACACATTCCTAGTTTACTATACATGAAAGAGGGAGAAGCCATAAATGTATAAAAAAAAAAGATCCGCAGTCTAATGATAACCATGAGTCCATAAATAACGCTAGAATAGTTTTTTCCGCCTTTTCGGGTCAAGTACCTCACTGTGCATCGCCGCCATATCAAGGGATCTTTGTTCGATGCCACTCACCGAAATTCTTCAAGATCCGCCATACCTCTATTATAGTCTAAGCCGCCTACCTGAAACAACGAAAGAGGTATGCATAATTTTAACTGGCAATTTAGGAATTGCGTTTTTCCCTTAAAATGCAATTTATAAAAAACTGGTTCAAAACATCCTAT
Source organism: Lasioglossum zephyrum (assembly GCA_028455615.1). Taxonomy (NCBI): domain Eukaryota; kingdom Metazoa; phylum Arthropoda; class Insecta; order Hymenoptera; family Halictidae; genus Lasioglossum; species Lasioglossum zephyrum. The sequence goes on along the minus strand of CM052323.1, from coordinate 301,306 downwards.
AATTTTGACTGTTCTGTATCAACAAGATGTTGTAGTATATTGCTATATAATTTTTTTCTGCGATAAATTGCAAGACTCGATGTTATTTAATTTTTGTTAGAGAATTGCATTCGTAATCGCAATTTGGTTGAAGTAAATTATTATGCATTATAGTAGATATAATTAAATTTAACCATATAATTAAAAAATATTTACGCCAAAAGTTGTACAGTATACAGTTGACAACAAATTACAATAACAACTAATCATAAAAAACTCTTTATTAAAAAGAATTGGAATAAACTTTTTTACTAATGGAACCTTATATTTTTGGTGCATTAATCGATGCATTTTTGTATTCCCTTTCAAAATTATTAAGGTACTTAGGTCAAAAATTGATTAGTTTAGAAGTTATGATTTTTGTCTCGAATGTCCATTTACATGCCGCACTGTGCGACAGAGCGATCTTCCGCTCGCAATAATAACAGTAACGATAGTTCGAGGGGCGCACAGTGGCTCAGTGGGTAGAGCACGCGACTGCGGATGTCGTGGTCGCGGGTTCGATCTCACCGCCGGCACCTCTGGAAATATCCCATGTGCCATCTAAATACTGTGGTGTCCAAGGTGGTTCGGAACCCATCTTTATTCTAAACTGCAGGTACCGTGGCGAAATAATTCTCACGTAAGAATTCAAAAAAGCGACGTTAAAGAATTTAAAAAAAAATGATAGATCGAGGTGGCGGAAGCGACTCGAACGTATACCGATCGAACGTCGCGACGACTGGACGTCCAGGCGACGCGACGACGTCCCGGTTGGAGAAGGGTCTCTCGATTCCTTTTAAAGGTTTACCATTCCCGCACGACGTAATATTTCTCCGATGATAATTGCCGGGCAACGAGAACCGAGCAGGGAAAACGCATAAGTATTCGAGACAAAGCGGCCGCGACCATTGTCCCGTTCGGTCGTGTTCTCCGCCTCGGTCTATCTCTCTCCGTTTCTCCCGGCGCGGCGCAGCGCAGTGCCGCGAACAATTCGCGTATCTCTTTCGACAGCCGACGCGGCGTTCGTTGATCTTTCTTCGCATCGATCGTCGAAGCGAACCTCGCGCACCGGGCCTAGTTTAATTACCGTCTGGCGCACCCTCTGCCTCCCCCGTGGTATGTCATCGCGTTGCCAAACGATCGAGATCGTTGCGGAAATTTCGAGGATCACCACGAGATCCACAGTGGGTCCGGCCGGCCGATCTAGCAGCAGAGTTGTGCAGAATTACAATTGAATTACTCCAGAATTATAATTACAACGTAATTGAATTACTTTTTATTAATTTAATTTCTGATCGAACCTTTGGGCCGAGATCATCAATACTTCTTGTTATAAACTACCTTACGATCGATAATCAACAAACACATTTTTAATCGAATTACATTGTAATTCAGTTATATTGTAATTTATAATTCAGATCTTCATTCAATTAAATTACAATGTAATTCGTAATTGCAATTGTTTGACACGTGATTGGAAATATAGGCAAAGCATTGTTCTACCGCTCCGTCCCGGGTTATTGTCTTTACCGGTCGCGTTCCATTTGAAGGATTGCTAACGAACTCCTAAGTGTGAGAGAATGGTAGGGATGCCAACGGTTTCCGAGAGGACACCGGACCGAAACAACAGTCGTGATTTCAAATCATACGAATATAGTTCTTCCGAAACGGGAGCAGCAAATCGTTCTTCCGAAACGATACAAGTGAGTCGTTCCTCCGAAACGACATCCTTAGCCACATTTGTTGTACCACTAGATCTAAGATTATTGGTGATTAAAGTAGAGTTTAAATTATTTTTATTATAAATATTTATTAAATAAAATATTTAAATTATAAATTACATCGTAATTTATAATTCCGATCTTCATTCAATTAAATTACAATGTAATTCGTAGTTGCAATGGAGTACAATTATAAAATACGTTGTAATTGAATTATGAAAAATGAAATAGGCAAGAAGAGGTTGAAAAATCCATGTGAAGGTTTCAAACAGAAGTTATTTTTCAAATAAATAGAATCTTGTCGTTTTTATAAGCTACAGCATTTTACTCGCTTTTTGTGCTCGGTAGGTTTACGCGTTAACACGTTGGTTGCCCCGGCGATCACTGGATAGGAATATCAATTTATGCAGTACGAAATTAATACATAGAACTAATATCCAGATTACGGATCTTTATGTAAAATAAAAATCTTCTGCTTTTATTATGGGAAGCAGGAATAAAATAAATATTGAATTCATCCCTTAATGACTCCGTTTCATTAAAAACAACATTACACTATTTTTAAATATTTCTACCCGTTTGTTGTTTTATACTTCACCCCCAACCAATTTCTTTATAAATGCGTAACGACGTTTCGCAACAAACTTGGGCAGCAGGATTGAAATCAAAATTCATTTAATGAATCTTCCAAAGAAAAACTGTATAAAAACCCGCAGTCTACTAATAATAATGACAAAAATTAGAGCTTGTTTATACGAATGAAACAGACCAGATTTCTGTGAAATTCAACAAATTCGTGTGGCTGTGAACGCGTTAGGAGGGATCTGGTAATTAGACTCCTAGGAGTGGATAAAATATTACTGGGAAGGGATAAGCGATTATCAAGTAGCAGGAGCCAAGAAAGTTATAACCCGTTGCCGAGGAAAAATGCAACGGTGAGCAACGTGTGCATGGCGCAGCTCGGCCCGGCGGAGTAGAGTTCGCGCGGCCGGTATGTTAAAATGATCTGATAAGCTTTGATCGTTCTGGAACCGGGCACGGTGGAGAACACGATCGACGCGGTGGCTGGCCCGCCTTTATTGCATTGCGTCTATCTGACGGAACGGGACCCGATTCGTTTATCTTTGGCAGCAGAAAAGAACATTGGATGGAAAGGGACAGACACATAGCGAACGTATAGAGAAATAGAGAGAGAGAGGAGTTAGAGCGGATAGAGGCACAGCGGGGCGTAGAGACGCGCCAGGGAAACAGCGGAGGTTCGCCGAACCCGTTCCCCTGGAATTAATTTGCGTAATTGGTGTAAACAAGGCACGGTCAACTAATTGCGGAGCCTTCGAGCGCGGCACGGGAGCCACGATCCCGCGTAAACGATCGAAATCGACCGAAATTTAATTGTTCGACCGTTACAGTGGACAAGCGAAGCGTCGCGTCGTTCGTCTTGGCGCCGTTCATCGACCTCGTGCGGTTTGCGTTACGTTTAGCCGACGATTAGTTTGCCAAGGGACGGTCAACTTTGATCGGAGATTACGGGGGAGACCGGCGTGAAACGGTACCGATGTCCGCGATCCGAGATCCAGGATCGTGTAGACTGCTGGCGATTAAGGAGTGAATTACTTGGCGCACGTTTATCGCACCGCCCCAGTCATGGAAGACAATTGCGAACAGTTTTCAATAATCAAGCTATTTTAAGAGGGTATACTTACGTTTCCATTCTTTGACTTTTTTCGAACGTAGAGGAGAACTTCAAATTTCCAACTTCATTATTTTTCATTATTTTTTTATGGGACTTCGATGGCCGTATTTCTGGCATTTTTCTAATTAAAATCATACCAAATATGATATAATTCCGATGATATTTACTTGTGTAATAGACAATAAAAGTTTCGGGCGCGAAGAAGGATAGCGTATGGGAAAGAAAGAGACGCAGAGAGTCGCAGTAGCCGGCGACTGTCCTTCCTTGCGACTGAAACTTTAATTGTCTATTACACAAGTAAATATCATCAGAATTATATCATATTTGGCATGATTTTTATTACAAAACTGCCACAAATATGATCATCGAAGTTCCATAAAAAAATAATGGAAAATAAAGAAGTTGGAAATTCGGATTAGGTGATCTCACCGATATACGGCGACCGAGGCCTCTCGAGCTTCACGGCCCCTTAAGGGGGTACAACCCGCAGTAGGGGGGATAGATCTAGGACATTTACAGGTCAGACTTTTGGGAAATTTATGGATAAACTACTGTATTTGTTGTTCTTCGAAAGTTAGATCGTTGAAACACTCTTCGGAGACGAGGAGCCACCGTGAGCCGCGCCAGCCGAATGTCAGCAATCTAATTAAGCGGCGCAGGTCTCATTAGCATGGACGTAGAGTTCTCATCGGCGGGAACAGGAGAAATTTGATAAAACGCCGGGAGCCAGGAGCCGAGTATATGGATGGTGGAACGAGCGCGTGCCGCGTGAATTTCGTGGCAAAGGCACAGCTAAATGGTCAGCTCGTGCGACACTGCACGCTGAGCTCTCTGTTAAACGCCTGGCAAATTGGAACGAAGTTAAAGCGCGTTCACCGAGACTGCCAGACCGTCTCCTGCATCGAGTGGTCGTTCGTTTGCAACCCCCCGCGACTCCTCGTCGCGTCGCGGTTCTTCGAGGCGCCTAGGCGCGGCAGCCACGCGGAATCAGATTAATTCGAGTCGACGTCGCGTCGTCTTTTGACCTGTTAACCGGCAAGGCGAGACGGCTCGCCGTCGTCGTCTACGTCGTTCGCAGTCGGTTTGAAAGCGAGCACTCCCTCTCTCCTTTTCTTTTTTCCATTTGTTCCACGTGTCCCGCAAACACACCTGTGTCCCCTCTCGCGCCACGCTGAATTTCACCACCACGCCGACTGATATCTCCATTAACCTCCGTACGCTCCTCGGAAATAATTACGCTTGAGATCTTCGGATATTTCACCCGTTATCTCTCTGCACTCCACGCTTCAACCCTTCGCAGTCGAGGGGAGACTCGAAGTCACCACTATAAACTGCTGGATCATTTTCCACAATATTGTTTACATCATTCGATATGCTGATGTCTAATGAATCGAGCATTCGACGGATTTTAAAGCGATCTCTTGATGAAACTCCCTCTAGCTGCCTTGTCGTCTCAGAAGGTGAAGAATTCGTGAAAATTGAAAGCACATAATAATCTAACCTCCTTGTATCTTGCTCTTTTTTTATTGTATACACTTATGTAAAAGGGCTTCAGTCCGTCGATAATAAATAATAGTAATAATTTGTGAAATGAGTAGATCATATACGAAATAATAAGAACGTTAATAAAATTAATAAAATCATATACAATTGAATTATTCTTGGTCGGAAGAAATTAATTTTCAAGTTGAAATAGCTCCGACTGTGAAGGGTTAATACGTTCACCGGTCGCAGTCGAGAAGCATCCCCAGAACCTTTTACAACGCGGAGGAACAATTGGGATTTGACTTGCATCAGATTCAATTGAGTTTGATCGGTTTTGTACGAATTCTGAGTTTCTTATGACACTCAAGAGGGTTGACTGTACTTCGGGAATTATATTCGGTTTCTCTCACGGACGACACACCTCCTTGCGATACGTTTGATCGATCTCAGTCTTACTCGTATCATCGCTGTGATTTCGAGAAACTAGTTTCCGTGCAACGATGCACCGGGTCGCGAGTCTGTTTGCCGCTGTCTGGAGAGACTGGATCGGGGGATCGATGGACCCAGAGATCAGCTCGTTGAGTCAACAAACCCGAGCAACTTAGGCAACCGCGCGATGTCGCTTTTCACATCAAACAACGCTCATCAAAATAATTCCCTCGCAAGTCGCCGACGGTTTACGAGATATCAAAGCTCGTCGGGTTAAAATTAACACCCTGTATACACGGCCTTCCGAGCGAAAGGGTCAACGGGTTAAGGGCGAGAGGGAGAGAGAGAGAAGCGTACTCTGCTGTTCCAGGCTCCCGACGTTGTTTTCTCGCGACCGGTCTTAAAATTGACTCGGCTAGCAGCTCGTTGAAAGCTCGATCGTGGCGCGTAAACGCAAACACGCGAGGCTCGTTCGCTCTACGGTGCTTGTTCTCTGCTGCTCCGGTCTGCCTCGCTCGAAATAGCGAGGCCGGTTAATATCGAGGCGGTGTGGCGGAAGAGAAGCGCGTTCCGCGAGCAACCAACCGCCCGACGGTGCTAAAAAAAGAGTTCGACGCTGCTTCCAGAGCCCGTGGATCGCTGGATCTAGACACGATCCGCAGAGGCGGGTGGCGACGGTGCTCTCGATTCGGGAATCGCTCTGGAATTCCGCCATTTCCGGTCGTTTATCTCCCGGTAGTCTCGTTCCTGTTCTAGGATTTTACGAACAGAGTTCAATTATACAGTTACCAAAGATTCAGGCAGTAGACTCGTCCCGTGCGCGAATGTGGTTGCACACTCTTACGTCGTTAGATACGAGGTTGGACCAAGAAATGCGTCGAAATTGTAAATTTCCCGGCCCGAATAAGTCCTATTGCTACAATGTTCTTTTTTTGTGTCTGTACAGTTGTCCTTAACGGGTCCCATGGAAATCACCGACTGCAAATTTGACCGACAACGCCTTTCACCGACAACGAATCTAAAATCGTCGACGGTCAAATTCGTGTCGGTCAAATCTGGAATCGGTGAAATGTTGTCGGTGAAAACCGTGTCAGGGAAAGTATCGGTGATTTCCATGAGTCTCGTCCTTAATGTACAGTGACTCCCACTATAATATTCGGACACTCTTAAAAAGACGATAACTTTTTAAAAATTGTACTATACGACTTGAACTTTTTTGGGAAGTAGAGCAATTAGTTTTCTCAAAGATGTGAAACACAAAATTTTGTCAAAAATTGCAATTAATCGGAAGTGTAGAAAAAATACTAAAAGTTGCATTTTACAACTTTTTTATGTGACACTATATTGAAAATTTAAAAACTACGTTTTGTAGATCTGTGTCAATGAAAGATTCATTGACAGAGTAAAAATTGCAGATTCTCACGATTTTCGGCCTGTAAGTGCAGTAAATCTAAGGAAACTTTCACAGTGCATATAACTGTATACGAATTTGAAATAGGTACCCGGGTACCACATTGCGTGGGTGAGGGTTAAAGTCGATTCATAAACGTTAGTCCAATAACTGGCGTTGTTTTTCAGTTTTCGTGCATTTCCGAACCCCATTCCGATGATGTTGGAAAGGAGAACTAACGATAGTTCACCTAAGGAGTTGTGGAGCCCGTAAAGACCTTTTTCTTTCTTGTGCCACGCACACCAGAGAGCCGTCAACCAGCTCGAGAGATAATTCGGACAGCCACTTAAACCTGGATAATCTTATTTGTTTTCCAATATGTTTAACACGTTGGAAAGAATATAAATTACATTTTTGTCGTCCATTTAATTTTCACACGTTTCATGTTATCCATAAAATGAAAGAAATCGTATAGAATTGAATAATGTATTCCAGGTCGGGAAAAATGTTTAATTTTCAAATTACCAAGTAAGGCAATCTGTTACGAAATAACCGGAAGCTGGATAATCGGTTCCGGCCAGGTAGCAGCTCGAATATCACGAGGCAGAATCTGTTCAGCCTACGCGGACGAGGTTTGCCGATCGATGCGTTTCGCTCTGGAAAAACAGTCATTTGTATTCTTTTTATCTCGTATTTATCAGCTGGCCATCAATTATGAAACGTTCTGTATTTGCAGGTAACACGTCGGGCAAGCGCGATTTTCGCACCGATGCACCGTAAACCTGGCTAACTTTATTTTGGCGGATGCTCGAAACTGACGTGTATGAATCGAGCTAGTCTATGAGTTTAACCATGGCTAGCCTGCGCTATATGTAACCCGAAGAATCTAGCACCGAAGGGGCGTGGGAGGACCCAAGTGGGCGTGGTATTTCTGCTCTTAATTTCAGCGGAGTCGAATATCTATGGAGCCACGGAGTCATAGAGTCGGAGAACTGCAGAGCCGGGTAGCCAAAGAGCCGTAGACCCGTGGAGCAACGGAGCAGCGAATCTAATTGAGCATCCCTGTCTGGCATCTCGCCGCGGCTGGTTCCGTTTCGTTTGGCAAACGATCCCACCGCCCCCGCTCTCGCGACGAGGCGCGTCGGAGCGAGCACTGGAGGACGTTCTGCACCGTTCTGCTCCCGCTCGGCTCCTCGGCTCCTCGAGGACGACGGAACGATTGTCGGTGCTCGATGAACGGCAGCCGGCGAAGGAGTTCCTCTTCCGGCAACTTGTGCGCCGCTTTCGAAAGGATCGACGACTTTGTCGCGAGAACGACCCCCTAATCATTTTCCCGTTGGAGGGGCGGCACGGGGGGGGGGGGGGGGGGGGGGGGGGAAAGTTCGAGAGGCTGGATCGAGGAGCACGGGCAAAGAGTAGCTAGCCGAGGAGAGATCGTGAATTAGCTCGGCACGGAACTTCGTTCCCAAGTCGTCCCCGGCAACTCTGTTCGAAGAAAGAAGACGTCCCTCTTCCGTCCAATCGTTTCCTCCTTGGAACTGTGGAAAAGTTTTCGTGCGCCGAGAGGCTACGAGTGCCGGGGACGGATCGTTTCTTATTTAAAAAGAGGGAGGAAAAAAAACCGTAGGATAAGGATTCTCCTCCGCGAATCTCGAAGAACCGCACTGTCTACAAGGGAAATATTTTTCTAGGGAAATCGTGGACGAGGAGATTGCCCCCGGGGGGAAAGGGCAACGGTAGGGTTTGGGTTCGAGTTTGGGTTCGAGGGAATTTCAGCGGAGTCCCGGGGCGAACGACACCCGGGATCCTCGTCGTTCCGCGACGGACCCGCTAATCCCTCGGTTTTCACGCTCCAGGGCGGATCTCGATCGAGCCAGGTAATCGACGATGGCTGAACACCGAAAGGTCGACGCCGCGCGACGTGGCTCGAAACCTAAATTCAAGTTTTCAACCTCTTTGAATATTCACCGCGGCTCCTTCAGGTTCGCCGATTCATGGACTCGAAATATTTCTCAAAGTTAATTCATCTCCGGCAGGAAGATGGGCGACTCCGTTTAATTCGGTCGATAAAAATTTCAATTCTAATTAACGTTAATTTATTATGAACTTCATTACAGACATTGTTTCGCTTTAAATTTTAACTGTTTATTGTTTTCGTTGTAACTTTTATTTCCGAAAGTTAAACTTTCGTTTCCTGTTCCCTGTCATTGTAAATTAAAGTTCGCACTCTCGATTGAAATGCGTTGCTTTCTCTCTGCACTATTTCAAGAAGAAGAATATTTTAATAAACTTTACTAATAGGAACTCGATTAGCCTTCGTTATATTTAATGAACGTGCGTAAAATACATGTATGCAACACGGAATTATCGATTACTAGTAGCTGGTTAGAAAATTCACTTCACAAAATATGAAAAAAGAGAATATTAAAAATGCACGTACACGAAATAACATAGGGTCGGTCGTTTGAATTGCACGCGACAGAAAATTTATAGTGGTGGGTCTCGGTATCATCCCCGAAAAGGAAAATTCTCCAATTTCGTTGATAAAGTCGTATCATTCGTTGCGTACGGCTACAAATTGCACGAAACTCGATCGAACCGTGTATCGGATCGCTTTCCAAAAAACGCGTGGTTGCTACGGGTGCGCAGAGATCCGCGGGGGAGAGGGAGAGATAGCAGGGATACAACCGGAGACGACATCGATTGAATTCGCGTTTTTATGGTTTCAGGGCGCGGTAGCTCGACCAAGCGAAACTTCGGATCCGAATGATTTCGACGACCATGTTCGCTGGCTCGTTGGTAACGCCAGGCCGAAGCTCTCTCGTTAATCCGTTAATCCTTAAAGCGTCTCTAAGGGGATTTAAGACACAGATGGCGAGAGGGAAACGAAGCCGGGTCAAAGAGGTCGTTGCCGGTGCAGCGGGACGAAATCGGGTCGAGGAATCATTTAGGAGACTTTTTTTCTCTTCTCCATCTTGTTTCCTCGACTTCGCGTGTCTCTCTGTTCGCCCTTGTGCTTCAGTCACCGATACAATCGGCCGAGTAGGCGTCATCTCGAAAATTAATTATCGAAGGCAGCTCGAAACGGTAACGAAGTTGACCGGCACGCGACCAATACACGACGCTCGATACAAATTGCTACCATTAATTAAGAACGTCGCCGAGCCTCTTCATCTTCGACGACGAAATAACGGGACCGGCTCGTTGACCGAACGAGGATCAACCGATCTCGCGGGTCGAGGATATTATCCTGCGATCCGATCTTGTCGATCTCAATGAATGGCGCAGCTGTGACCGAGGTTAAGAGGGTTGCGCGATAACGACTCTTCTTCCAGCAACCCAATTTACGTGCATCTTCCCGGATACAAAGAGACAAAGAGCTCCGTTGAAATATCGACGCAACGAGTGGAGACAGAATCCCGGCGACTCGGATCGCGTTTCATTTTCCTACCGTAATCTCGATTTATCGAAAACTCGAATACCACGAAGAAATAAAAAACCGCCTCTGTCGGTCTCCCGCGGTCGAGCTAGATTTTCCATGTACGGTTGGAACGGAAAATGTAGGTCTGAGAGTGTTTCAGCTTCCATAAGAGGACAACATATCGTAAATGTAATATCGAAGCTGGTACAGGCGAGGCGACGTGAAACGACAGAATTTACAGAGGACGACCTACCAGAAAGACCTTTATTAAATTTCGATCGCAAGCCAACCGACAAAGATTTCAATCTGCCCGGACAGAATTGCATAATAATTAGGATATCCGTGTCGCGTCAATTTTGCCGCGTTCCACGTCGAGTGGCGGGATGGGTAGATTTCCCGTGGCCGGTAATTCCGGGTCTCTCGGAACGAGGGTAAAGCAATATCTAGGCCCCGGTCCCCGATATCGTCGAAGAGTGTCCGTTTCAAAGGATCTGAATATTTCAAGCATTCACTTGCTCGTCGACAGAGAAACAACCAAAGCCACTGCGCCTCTTTATTATGCGAGTTGCCGCTTTGATCGCGTCGAATCCGCGGCCGCGGCCGATCGCGGAATTCTCTCTCTCCTCTCTCTCTCTCTTACTATTTCCCTCTATCGTTCGTCCTCGACGGTTCCTTCAATTATCGCTCGGCTCGCTCGACCCAGGACGAGAGAGGAACTTCCGACCTGTTCCGCCTCGAGCAAACTACATCGTCCTCCATCGTGGACGGAAGCGCGCACCCGCGTGCAAATTAACACCGTGTCCGTATCGATCCCCCTGTCCCATCGCCGTTGGCAGCTCTCGATGACGACTCCAAGATCTGACAACGCTCTCCAAGCCGCAGATTCGACGTCCGTCTCGTTCAGCGGTAATATCTTCCGAGTTGATCGCGAATAAAGCGAAATTATTATACATACTAGCTGAACCCGACAGATGTTGTCCTGGGAATTTGTGAGAAGCTATTGGAAATGTGTAAACAAAGTAATGCTTTGTTTCGATTAGCTTCACGTCGATAATGTAAATTCTTATTGAAATATTGATTAAAAGCTGTGACGCTTCTTATATTTACTTATTTGTTTGTAAAGCAGAAAATAAATTATATCATTTATTTATTTAAATAAAGAGCGTCATTTTCAATAGTCTCATTCTCACGTTTACGAGGCGTAATTTGCATTATTTGACAGCACGCAGCTTTATGAAACGAGAGTGTACTTCAGTGTACCCCTTTAAATGTGTTTGTCGATTATCAATCGTAAGGTAGTTTATAACAAGAAGTATTGATGATCTCGGCGCAAAGGTTCGATCAGAAATTAAATTAAATTTGTACCCCTTTAGTTTCTGTTCGATCGCTTCACCCCGCAGTACAACAGTGTTAGTAACAAATTAAACGGAATCTATCTAAAAGATAGCCGTCGATTCCACATTCTCGAACATCGTTCTGAATATTTTCTAGTTTCGTATCTCCGTGGAACGACGAACGTGGAATCGTCGGAGGAATCCACGACATTTCCCGTTCGGATCGTAAACGACCCGACAAGAAAATTTCGTGTAGCAGCTTTGGGCGCTGGTCTGCGCGTTGATCCGCGCTGGTCAAGCTATACCGTCCGCAATTCGGCCGGGTTCTTGCGGATAGGTAGCGGGGCGGCGTTTGGGTGTCATCGCTCGGTCGAATGAGACCCTCCACCATCGAAATCCCATCAACGTCGCACGATAGCAAATCCTTGCATAATGGAGCGATCTCGGCGACCCATCGATCCTAAGGTCTTGCCTCCGTCTCCTCGGTAGCAGTTGCTACCCTCTGACCCGTCTTCCGACGACTCCTCCGGTACACGCGTCCTTCCTCTCCCGATTCCCTCCGGATCCCTATTCCCAACTCCTCCCGGTCCCCTCCCTGCCCCCTCTCGGTGCTATGTTCGTCGCAACCGCCGTCGTAACCGCACTGCTTTCAGTTATCTCGGCAGCCCGACCACCGAGCCACCCCATCTAACCTGCGATTCTAACATCCGCTCGAATTCTATTCCCTCCCCCCACCCTGCAGCTAAGCCAACAGAGGCGAACGTCCGTTTTCGAGCGTGACGATCGACGCGGAGAGGCGCAGGACGTCATCGCGCGCGCTTGTGTGCCCGGACAGAGGGACAACGCGATTTAGCGGAATTACTGGACGCCGCGTAATTACTGGTTCTCGTAATTCCGAATGCCTGGCGGCTTGTTACGTTGCGGTCTCGCGAGACCCCTGCCAAGGCCCGGTCGATACCGCAGCCCCCTTCACCGAACCCCCGCGATACAGCCCCCGGGTTCCCTAGCGAGGAACGAGATCGGCCTCGATCGTCCCCGCAGAAAGGCATTCCCCTGTTAACTCGCGATTGATCGTCGATGCGACCCTGTCCAACCCGTGTCCCCTGTACGTCCACGAATTCCCGCTCGGATTACGATTACGCGTCCACGGGAAACCTTATTCGCTTCATCTTTCCCGCGGATGTTCTACTGGCAATTTATTTATTATTTATTGTTTATTTTAATGTGGTCGCATTAACAGCTAGCTCATTAGTGACCACATGATTTACAATTGAAAGTGTTTTACGTGTTACTTGTGGAGAGGGTTACAGTTAATGGTTATATTGTGATAGGGAATAACAAAGGTGAATTTAAAGTTTATATAAATTATATAAACTTTAATTTATAGTTTATATAGTTAATTTATAGTTTATATAAGTCGATGGATTTAAAAAAGGGGAGGAAGTTTCTAATGTTTGGATTTATTGATAATCCTGAGTGTAGCTGCAGAGAGGGTGACGAATCGCTGAACCATGTTCTATGGCAATACAACTTGTACAACGAGGAAAGGCTCAAATTAATGAATAAACTCAGCAAAATAAATTCCAGTTTCCAATGGATGTCTCAATATTAATAGCTAAACCAAATATCAAAACTTGTCACTACATGTTATCATTTTTTAAGAGCTGTGGTCTTAAAGTATAAGTTTTGTCTATACTGTTCCAACTAATCATATGTCTGTATTAAAATATCTGTGTATCTCTAATATACCACATTCTATTTTGTAATTATTATATTCTGTTTTGTATGTGGCGTATTTCGTTTTTTTTTTGTAATTATGTTGAAATAAATTTTATATGAGATTTTCTAATAAAAAAAAGTTTCTAATGTTGTCTTCGCTTAGATTTGTCTTGAGGCGATTTTTTATGGCAACACTGGTTCGTTGTGAAGAGAATCTAGGACATTCGAGTAAGACATGTCGGATGCAGTGCGTCACGGCGCATGTTGTACACCCCGGTGGATTTTGTTTGGTTATCAGGAATTCGTGGGTGTATAAAGTTGAGAATCCTTTAAGGTTTCGTAAGCATTGGTTTTTATTTTAAGCAGTTTGGTTTGGGTGCCGTTAGTCCAAATTTATATTCCAAAAATTTATGATGGCTTTCTTAACGTAGGATTTTGCGGCAAGAAATGTCGCCACGTCTCTTTTACCGGCAATGATTTTACGGAGATTTTCTAAACACCCTCTGTACACTTTCCATGGCTTCGTAACCTGCTGCACCGCCTGTCTATGTTGCAGACCCTAGGCGCAACTACGTTACGCAAATCAGCAGCATTAACCCCTTCGCAGAGGGTGATGGCTTGTCAGTTCGATTTTGGTTGCCCGACGTCATATGATTCTACGGATTTTATAATCGTCCCTTGATTTGTCCCCCCTTCTAATTTTACCATGTGAACGGTTTGTGTAATCGTTCCTAAAGTCATTTGTGAAATGAGTAGAAAAATTCCTTCAACATCCGGAAATGAAAGGTTCCTGAAATCATTCGAAACCATATTCTCCTTTGCAAAAATTAAGTCCGCGACTTTGTTAATTTTCTCGTTTTTAATTTGTTTACACATTTTCAATAGAGTTTCACAAATTCACGAAACGATCAGAAACAAATTTATTGAAATTTGGACAGGACAACGTCTGTCAGCTAGTACGAAATAATAAGAACGTCTGAAGAATTGAAAAATACTATTGCATTATCTTCAATATAAGTAAGTGAGTCTATTAATTAATTTTGAAATATTGTTCGGAGGGGTCGAGCCCAATTATTAACCCACCACTAAAAAGTACTGTACCATTGTTCATAATATTGTTTATATTATTAAGTATGTCGGCATGTTGAAAAAATAAAAATTTTCTACCAGAATTGCAAGAAACTGGAATGCAATGCAAATTCATTTTGTTTTCCAATAGGTTTAACACGTTGAAAATAATATAAATTATATTTTTGTCGTTCATTTAATTTTCACACGTTTCATGCCATCCATAAAATGAAAGAAATCATATAGAATGGAATAATATATTCTAGGTCGGAGGAAATGTTTATTTTTCAAATTACCAAGTAAGGCAATCTGTTACGAAATAACCGGAAGCTGGATAATCGTTCCGGCCAGGTAGCAGCTCGAATATCACGAGGCAGAATCTGTTCAGCCTACGCGGACGAGGTTTGCCGATCGATGCGTTTCGCTCTGGAAAAACAGTCATTTGTATTCTTTTTGTCTCGTATTTATCAGCTGGCCATCAATTATGAAACGTTCTGTATTTGCAGGTAACACGTCGGGCACGCGCGATTTTCGCACCGATGCGTCGCTCTCTATGAAAACTATGGAACAAGTACCATTTGTCTGGACGCAGAAATTCCGGAAAAAATGATCCGCTGTCCCATACACCTTCAAGCTTGATATAGGGGACGCAATTTGTCGGGGGTCTCGATGCAAGAAAAATGGCTCCGGTATCGTATGGCGCGACGCGCCGGTGGCTCGTCGAGACCCGTCCCCGTGCGACGTTCGGAGGATTAATCCTTTCCTCTACAATATCCTGTCGGACTCGTGACAGAGATTTTACACGAAATCTATTGTACAGGGTGAGTCACCTAATAGAGTTACTATCTCAAATATCTAAGGGTAGTTTCAATGTATCAACGACAAACTTGAATGGTTTAATCAAGGTAATATGGAACCACCCTTATTTAAACATCCTCGATAATCGTTCTTCTTATTTAGACTATTATTACTCAAGGTGATTCAAGATTATTTTGTGCATTGCTTGTCTCGAGGAGAAACTTGAATGGTTTAATCCAGGTCATCATAATTTTGTAAATATGGAGCTACCCTTTTTTAAACATCCTCGATAATCGTTCCTCTCATTTAGGCTATTATTACTCAAGGTGATTCAAGATTATTTTGAGCATTGCTTGTCTCGAGGAGAAACTTGAATGGTTTAATCGAGGTCATCATAATTTTGTAGATATGGAGCTACCCTTTTTTAAACATCCTCGATGATCGTTCCTGTCATTAGGACTATAATTATTCAAGGTCATTTTAGATCACCGTAATTTTTTAGAAAATGCAACCACCATTTTTTTAAACATCCTCGATAATCGTTCCTCTCATTTAGACTATTATTTCTCAAGGTGATTCAAGGTTATAAATTCCTACGTTGTTCGTCTCGAGAACAAACTTGAATGGTTCAATCAAAGTCGTAATTGTTTTGAAAATGGAACCGCCCGTTTTTAAACATTCTTCGATGACCGTTCCTCTAATTATGAATATACTGTGTCTCTTTTACCGACATTTAACCATTAGCGAAAAGAATCGGCGGGCAAGCTGTTTCTTCAATCGGGTGCTCCAATTTTCCTCGTAGAATAGACGGACAGTTAGACGAATAGACGGATAGATAGATGGTTTTGCGCGCGAGCAGAGCCTCGTCTCTCGCGGACTCGACGAGAATAGTCGCGGAACCGTCGAGAATCCATCGAGGCAGGAAGTAAATACCTGTTCCAAGTTTTTTCGTCCTGAAAAAGTGTTTCTGTGTTCCCGGTTTTCTTCTCGGCACTTTGTTACTTCTGTCCGCCCGGGCCTTTTGTTGCTGCGAAGAAAAGCCAATGTTCGCCGCGTTTCTCCGCCCACCCCCTCGCCCTTCCCTCCCACCGATCCCTATTTCGTTCGTATTTCCTCGACGAGCATTCGCGTCAAAAACGTTTCGAACGGGACTCCGAGCGGAATCGTCTGATCGCAGTCGTTCATTTTTCACGGTTATCGACGTCGCCGGTTAATCCTTGAAATATTGTCAGACACCTGTGGATTACAGTGAAGTCACGATCTAGCTCCCATCGACTGTTCGGAGCAGAGACAGCGATCGTGCAGGGCAGGGTTTTCCAAACTTTTTCTCTGTTCGAGCACTTAAGGGACTTTGAATTTTTGACTATTCGTAATTATTCGGAAAGTACCATTATTCTCCGATTTTGATGAAATTTAAATATGTTATAGATTTTGCAATTCTGAACAACTTTCTCCTTTTCCTATATAGGGGGATCACTTTTAGTTTTCGAGATATTCGTAAAAAACTATATCTAATACCCTATTCAATTTTCTGTAATGTTGCACACTCCGTGGCAACGTAAGACTGTTCCGACGCGGCGTCTTTTTTTTGTAAATACGTTGTGAGGATGAGAGAGAAAGCAGGGTTTCACTCTATCTAGGATGATACATATATAGGGTAAACTTTCATTTTTGAAAGACGACTCGTGGATTTTTGTATGAGTAGTGGGGATGCTTAGGACCACCTCACGCCCTAACTATCCTATCCACAACTCATCCTATTCTCATAATCTTTGCATTGTAGATTACGTTAACATAGTTTAGCAATTGTTGCTTTTATTTATAGTCACTATTATCTAAAAAAAATTATTTTCTCCTTTTCATAGTGCATTTTAATATCAGCGAGGTTTTTAAAAAGTTTCTTTATATATATTTTCTTTAGAACAGAGTTGAACGCGCCAAAAGTACGAGCTTTTTGTCCTATTACAGAGATAGCCCCCAGTGTAAGGGTTAGGCGAAGGGATAGTGATAGTGGAAATTCTCAGGCAGCTACTAGCTTCGCGACTTTACTGTATATCTTTCGTTTCGACCTAATTCGGTCGACGAAGAGGATCCGTTTTCGCGAACGGGCCGTTTGTTAACGAACGTTTGACGTACTGACTCGTTGTTGGTGCAGCAGAGTTGCTTGTTAAACACAGTTCCGTTTCCAATTCGTCCGGGATAACATCATTGCGCGCGGTATTCGTTCGCAGCTACCCGGTTCATTATCAAGATTAAAAACCTTTGGCCCGGATTTTTGAAAACACCTTTGCAACGCGCCCATAGATAGACCGATAGGGCGTTCGGCCCCAAAAACGCAAATACGAAAATTTCGCTCGGCTCCGTTCCATAGACACATAGACGCCCCCTGGATCCGATGCTCGTGCGCAAAAATACGATGCTCAAGATGCGCTCATCAAAGACCAGATTTTTAGGTCAAACTCTTCAACGACTAACAACGTTCCTATCGGCGAAGCGCACCAGTTTTTCTATGGCATCCGACTCTGTCCAGCGCGCGGCGGTTACATTTCCCGAGCATGCACGTCGAATTTTTACTCTTTGCCCGGCAAAGCTAATTGCTTTCAGAAAACTTGAGGTCGTACTTGAAGCGCATGCCTCGTGTTTCTACGTAAGTATCCACGAATCACTCGGAAGCCCGTGGAAATCCCTGGAGAACGGAACTTTTACAGAATATTCCCATCAAGCTAATGATCGCGCTAGATGATACGAGGTCCGATCGTGCTCGCTCGGTGTTTGCGCGTTTTTGCGAAAACAAAAAAAAAGAGAGAGATTCACAGGCAAGTGTTATTTCCTTCGATTACGCTTCCACCGAACGGAACAACCTACTTTCAAATTCTCCTTTGAATCGGTAAACACGCTTTTGTACGAGATTACAATTAAAAGAGCACGCTGAGTCTATAGAATCAGACTGCGCTGCTCTCCGGTTCGCTCGTCTAATTTGTCGGGAGTGTTTATTTGGTAAAATACGAGCGAACAGCGTTATTTACAACGCGATGGAAGAATGGAATAATCATGGCGCAAGGAGAAGCTGTGGACGATCCTTCGTGGTTATTTCTGATGTTCAAATTGGTTTGAAATTGCTTTTTTTCTTATTAAAGGCATTGCAGAA
This sequence comes from Lasioglossum zephyrum, assembly GCA_028455615.1. Taxonomy (NCBI): domain Eukaryota; kingdom Metazoa; phylum Arthropoda; class Insecta; order Hymenoptera; family Halictidae; genus Lasioglossum; species Lasioglossum zephyrum. Next base: position 283,079 of record CM052323.1, on the reverse strand, counting down.
ATTGCAACTTCGGCGCTTCTATTCTGCTTGCGAGTATTCTATAACTATTGAAATACATCTGAGAGCTACACGCATGAAATTCCCGTGGCCACGTTCAAGTGGACAAGCACGTTGAGAGGAACTCTCAGATGGACACGTAACTTTATAATTTCACGTTGGAGCAGTGACGCGTTACCCTATCAGCAACTAGACCAAATACCCGGGGCCACAAGCAAAAGGGGGTCCCGAACACAAACCAAGATCCAAATTCCACGTTTTTCACTTGGGGGTCCCAAAATTCTACTTTGCCCAAGGCCCCAACTAGTTATAACTTGGACAAATGCACGGGGCCCCGAGCAAAAGGGGGTCCCGTACGCAAACCAAGATCCAAGATCCAAATTCTACGTTTTTCACTTGGGGGTCCCAAAATTCTACTTTGCCCAAGGCCCCAACTAGTTATAACTTGGACAAATGCACGGGGCCCCGAGCAAAAGGGGGTCTCGTACGCAAACGAAGATCCAAGATCCAAATTCTACGTTTTTCACCGGGGGGTCCCAAAATTCAACTTTGCCCAAGGCCCCAACTAGTTATAACTTGGACAAATGCACGGGGCTCCGAGCAAAAGGGGGCCGAACGCAAACCAAGATCCAAGATCCAAATTTTACGTTTTTCACCGGGGGGTCCCAAAATTCTACTTTGCCCAAGGCCCCAAGTAGTTATAACACGCTACTGCGTTCGAGATATTTGTTATTGTACTACTTTTTTTTATTTTCGGAGAAAACCTGATGAAACTGATTCCAGCTCCGCGGAGAACTCGAAAACTATTGTGTCATCTAAATACTATGGTTCCCAAAGTGGTTCGGAACCCACCTTTATTCTAAATTGTAGGTCCCGTCGCGAAATGGTTCTCACATAAGAATTCAAAAAGCGACGTTAAATAATAAAAAAAAAACTCGAAAACTGAGACGAAAGCTCTGCATGGAAACACTGCATGACGACGGTGATGATTAATTTAGCGAAGAGATGCTTAGAACGGCCAGAGGATCGACGTAGTCGGTGGATTAGTGAAGCGAGGGTTAAACGGCGCGATCCTCTCGGCGCGTTGTCTCGATCGGTCAAAAGATCCTCGGGGATGAAGGAGATGAAGGGGATGAAAGTAATGAACGGAATGAAGGGAACGAAGGGAGGGGTCGATGGACGAGGAACGCGCGCAACCATTGCTGTGTCTCCAACGGAGTGGTTCTTGGACCGGCCAAGGAAACGAGCAATCGACCGTAATTGCGGTACCACTGGCCCCGATTAGACCGAAACCGCTGTCGTTATTGGATAATTAAGGGGAACGAGACGCGATGCGAGGCATCGCAGAGACGAACGCGACTCCTCGCTCGAATCATGGCTAGATTGCCACAAAGACTGCCGCGCTACTTCAACGAGATTTCTTTGTTGCGAAATCCTCTCGCCAATTACCTATGTCTTTTCCAAACCTTCTTCGGACTGAATCTTGTTAGACTTGATTAAAATCCGTCGGGTTCCCTGGTCAATACGTTTCTTCACGCGACAATCAACCGCGTCGTTTTCTACAAAACGAAATCCGACAAACAAGATCCGGAAATAAGGATATATAAAGTAGAAAAAGATGAGAAACGTTGTTTCAACTGTATTATTTACTAGTATACTGCATATGAGAGACTTAAAAATTTTGAAATTTCCGTCACATGAACTGTACGTTAAGCTACCATTTTTCCCCTGTACATACTTCATAAAGTTCTTTTTCCTGATACCAGGAAAGTAAGTGACGCTTTGAATCAATAAATTGCTTGATATAGGATTTTCTTGAGAACAAAAGTGCTTGTCACTAATCCCCCGCTGAATTATTATTCAAATTTTGTATTGTATAATTTCGAAACGAAATAAACATGATAATTTCGATGTTGAATCGTAGTTTCAACATGGAGTCTAGTGGATATTAGGCAATGAATTTTTAGATTTTTGGTCCACAGGGTACCGGCATTGTGCGTCGGCCTGTAGCCGAGATAAGGAGCCGATCGACGGGTTTGCGAGAATTCTAATTAGTCCGGAGAGTGGGCGGATATAAAAAATAAGTTTGGTCCTCGGATGGGAGAACAGAAGGGTACGAAAACGAAGGCGAAGTCGCGACCGACTGCCGATTAACGAGCTTGTTATTTATCTGGGGTTGCGACGAGATGATGTTTCGAGGTTCCGCGTGGGCCGCGTGAAACTCGGAACGCGGAACGTTCCGGCCCCGACGATGGCCACTTTTATATCACGGTCGACTATTTATCCTCTCGTTGATTGCGAGGTATAATATTTATTCGCGCGGTTCTTTAATTAAAATCGGACGTTCGACGAAATATCGGCCGTGGCCAGGCTTTGATTCTATTTACCGTTTCGCGATCGCATTTAACTGGCGCGGCTCGAGCCGACCCGGCCGGACCCGGCGCGCCGCGGAATATTCTCCCCCGGTGTTCCTGTGATTCGCATTGATTCGCGGAATGGTTTCCGTATCCATTCACGGATTTGCGCAGCCTCTGACAGAGCTATTCACGCAACGAATCAACCAAATGGATAAACGATAATATCGTCTCATCTAGCGCGACGTTTACGATTATCGACGGGACGCGACACGCGTGGCTTTGATTCCGTTTCGAGCCTCCCGGCATCGTTCAATCCTTCGATTGTGCCTTCGCCCTGGCGAACTCGTAGCTGCTTTCATCGACATACTGTGTACGCGTCGCAATTTACTCCGACAGCTCTACCACTTCGTTTGACACCAACCGAGATTATGTAGTAGCCACTTTAATATATCGAATCTAGGTAATGTTGCCGATGATTTCGATCACCTTCAAATATGTATGTTGTAAATTTCAATGGTTTGAATAATATTTTCCTTTGAAGTAGTTGACGGTCGGCTTTAGTTTCGGAGATCTTAGCAAAACATTTTTGTAAATTTGAGTTGGGTCTGAGTTAGGTATGTGGGAAAACAATTTTACTTAAATTAACCCTTTTCTACTCGATATCCATAATTTGATAGACTCCTACTTTATGGAATCCAAGAAACATAATGAAAAGGTTGATGTACTAGCTAAAGAAGCATCTTTGTTGGCTATTTCTCCTAATATCTTAGTTCCCTACTCTGACTTTTACCATAGTTTTAGGAAACAAGCCAGGAAGCTAACAAAAAATTATATTCTTGAAGAAGCAGGGTTCAAGGGCATAAAGTTTTTCAGATCCTTTCATCGCTCTGGGCTTCAACTTTGGTTTGCCCACCACAGGCTCCCTAGAGAATCCATTTGGTGGGTTCATAGACTTCGATCTGGACACTATCAACTGAGGGTCTCCCTTTTTTTTAAGATTAAACTTGCTGCTGACACAAATTGTCCATGTGGTTGCCTGGTGCAGAATCCTAATCATGTGATATGATGATGTCCAACTTGATGATGTCAAACTTTTTAACAAGGGTTACTTTCCACCCTATGCAATAGATTCCTAATTGTGCGGACCCTCTTTTTGTCCCCTATTTTATATGTATACATACATATCTTAAGTTTCACTGTTTATATCTTTAGTGTTAGTGTCGTTTTCGAAAATGTTCATTATATGTATTGTCAATCCTAGTTTACAAGTTATCTTTGTAATGTTAGCACAGCCATATGCATGCTGCTAATAATGGTTTTATAGCTTATTTAAAAAAAAAACAACTAAACCTGATCTCTATCGAGAATATCCACATTAATTTGCAAGTCAAGTTTTCTTACGAATATCTCGTATGCCGATCTTCAAAACCTTTAAAGAGAGAATTTGCTCAAAATGATGACTATTACAACGAAACCAAAACTGATTATAATCGGAGAGGACCCACATCGAGTTTCCCGAAGTCTAGAAACAAACACGACAACGAAGATAATGAAATTATTTCTGTAACAAAGTCGAAACAGAAAATTGAATATCGCAACACTGGCTAGGCGAGGACAGACCGAGATAAGAATCTTCAGGAAATTTCTCGGCCGGCGAGGAAAGTTGTAAGACCGTTGCGTTGTTTGAGCACAGCGTCGTCGGCATCCTTGGGAATTTTCTTTGCCGTGGATGTCCTCGAAGTTTCTTGCGCGGCGTTTGAGCATTGTGAGCATCGTCGCGGCTCTCTCAATCCGAGAGAATTGGATGGGCCTGGCCGGAGAGAACGTCGTGGCGGCATGGCGCGAAGTACAAGCCGAAGCTGGGGCGCGGGGGCGGCGTAGAGAAAAAAAGTCAGCGAAAAAGTGGAAACGGAAGAAAGCTGGTGGAGAAAGGAGAGGGAAGGGGGGAGGACGGAGGGTCGGGTACAGGGAAAAAGGAGAATAAACGCGGTCCGGGGCACGAATGAAACAAGTTTCTGTATTTCTAAAGCCTCTCTTGACTCTGTTCGCGAACGAACGCAGAACTCTTCTGACCACGGTTGACCGAGCGCGGACTCTCCCCCTTGGCAAATACTGGCTTCGACACACAATATTATCGCGCTCCGGGGATCTAAACTATCGCGTTGGAGAGAGAGAGAGAGAGGTACACGAACCGTTTTAGCCCCGTCTCACAGACCGTGGCGCGAAACTTCCTTTTCTGCGAGAGAAGTTGGACGAACTCTTTCAAGAGGCGCGACCTCGTGTCACCGTCGCCGACGCTATCGTCGACACACAGTTTCAGCCACGCTCCGCGTTCCAGAATATAAGGCAAACGTTCGCGCGATGCTTTCTTTGAAACGGGAACGGAAGCGGCTACCGTTCCACCCGCTTATCAATTGCACACTCCGACGCCGTTGCCGTCAACGTCACCGTTACCATCACCGTCGCGAGAGCTTTCACCAACTCGCGGAACTTCAACCCTCGTCCGTTCGATACCACGCGTTTCTGCCCGCTTCGCGGAGACCAACGTGTCCCGCGATATCCTTTTATTATCTCGGAACTATGCCAGCAGCAATCTCGTTCGAAACCCATTCTTGCACTCTCGATGAAGGAGTTTAACCACTCGACCGGCGAAGTTGCAAGCTCGCCAAACAGCCGATTTGCGGCGGTACAAATTATTTTGACTCGCTGCCTCCTCGTTCCATTACACGTTTCCCACGAAAATAAAGAGATGGCGAAAGATCGATAACAGACAAACCCAACTTTTCACTCATGTAAACTCTTCAGACCCATAATGGCGTTTTCTCGATTTCAACGATTCAATTTTACTTCAATCAATAAGAGCAAAATGTTACCACGTTTCACCAATATCAGGTAATTTTCATAGGTCCAATATTGCTCCTCGCTAAACACACTCGCGCTCGACGAGAATGGAATAAAATTGATTTCTGGATCGTATCGATGAATATTAATTGAGATATACATATATCACTTAGACCAGTTTCATAATTATGGGCACACACTCAGTAGATTTTTCCGTGGATGAAGCGCGGGAAATTTGGGAGGGAAGTTCAGCTAGATAAAAGCGCGGCCGCGACGCGTTCACTTTTTCCATTAAAACGTGCAAGTTGATTATTCGTCGGACAAGCGATTAAATATTTGTTTCGTGCTCCGATGCCCGGTTGGCCCAGTCAACAGGTTCAAGAGCCAATCCATGGAAAGTTGCAAGTTGTAACGCGTGTAGCGCGAGCTGCTCGCGTTGGTGGGATGATCGAGGTGTTCGCTCTCGATCGAACACCTTCGCGATCGAATTAAAGGCTCGTGTGATCGATCCGATTCGATCCGATCCGGTAGTGCGGAGCGTTCCCGAGTCGCGAGCCGATTCTCTTCCAAGAGTATCGCTCCGGTGTCCTTTGTGCGGCTGGAATTAAATTAAATGACCGTCCCGCAAAAGCGAAACCCTCGGATACAGCTGATAATTCGATCGGAAGCCATCAGGGGATAAACTAATTTCGACGGCCTTTGTTCCCGCGCCCGGCGAGTTCTTCGGGAACAAAAGGTCGGTACGTAGCGACCTCGAAACCCATCTGGTACCATCGTTCCCCTCGCGATTTCGTGTTCTTTCCCTCGACGCGATCTGTCCCGCGATTTTTCGCACCCACCCGGCACGATCAGCTTTCTCTTTCTCGCGATTCGACGAAACTAGCTTTCCTTGTATCGTTTCGGAAATTTAACGCGAATTCACCAATAATTGCTGTAGCATTATTTGACCGCAGAAATGCTCTGCATTTTTTTTAAATTAGAAAATCTCATATGAGATTTATTTCAACATAATTACAAAAAAACGAAATACGCCACATACAAAACAGAATATAATAATTACAAAATAGAATGTGGTTATTAAAGATACACAGATATTTTAATACAGACATATGATTAGTTGGAACAGTATAGACAAAACTTGTACTTTAAGACCACAGCTCTTAAAAAATGATAACATGTAGTGACAAGCTTTGATATTTGGTTTAGCTATTAATATTGAGACATCCATTGGAAATTCTCTGCATTGATCGAGCAGGAGGAAAATAAAAATTGATTGCATCCGTTGATAATTTTGTTGCATCAAAAAGAACATTACGATATTCTAAATTTTTCGTTTCTTTTACTGTTTTATATTTTCATTATTCACGATACTGTGTAGACATATTATGAAGTATTTTGGTATCTAATCAATTTCTACACATTTTAGTATTACATGAAGTATTATCATATATCAATTTCATATCCATACAATGAAAAAATCGAATATAACGATATTATAATAAAAACGACAAGGCTGGATTTATGTATATTTTCTGCAATTATGATCACAAGGTATGCAATGGTATGCAAGCAGCAACGGTTATCTATTGCATGCGCCCCACGTTTTTCGTTCTAAATCTTTATTAAAATTCGCAATAAGCTAATAAAAACGTGGTAAAAAATATAAAACCGGTCGTTCGATTAGCAGTGGTAGGTTTAATGTTAATAATATGATAAAAAATGTTATTCTCGTAAAGCAGTATACAAGGGTGTCCCAAAAACAATATTATAGAAAAATCGGATTTTCTTTGAAATCGGCAAGGACAAGGGCGTCGAGATTTTCCTCGTGTAAGGCCAGGGGATCCCCATCATCCCCCGTAGCACGCCGTATTCCGGAAAACTGTGACTTATCTCGGCGAGCGAGTTTCCTTCGCGGCTCTCCCCACGGTGATCTCGCAACTTTGATTGCAGATCCTATCCGGCCAATCGGATGAGAGCCAAGCAGGAAGCTGCGGGCTAGGTTGGTCTGGGTTAGCTACCGATAAAAATGCTAATAATACTGATAATAATAATAACGTCGTCATTCCACTTATCGCGAACTTCCCGTGTTCATACGAGGTCCTCGTGAAGGCAACGGTGCCCCGGGAAAATCGGCACAGAGAACCGCCGCGGACCAGGAAACTTCAAATCAAGAGAATCACAAACTCTGGGATTTTCGAAAATTCCCTGCTTCTCTCCGTAGGGACGTTACAAGAAGCAACAGTCCAATACAAATTAAATTCCTTTACCGTTTCAAATTCCACGTGTTCGCGGTGAATAGATAAAGTAGACTTTTAAAGAAATTCTCGGAAAGTCGTTAACCCTTTGTCGATCGCAATAACAGCGCCACATCGATCGAGCGTCTTTTTACTCGCTCGAATAAATTGAAAACAAAGACCGTTCGTTTCTTGTTACGACAGATCCGTGTCGATGGAACTCGAGACTATTCTTGTTCGGCGCGAATTGAAATCGGAGGAGCGTCCATTAATATGATAAACCAACGATCGCGCGAACAGAAGCTGACTCGCGAAATCGAGTTTTCACCGGGAGCCACGGAGCGAAGGAAATTTACGCAGCCGATCAATTCGCGAGCAATTAATCCCGCGACATTGGCGCAATTAACGCACACTCCCTAAGAAATATTACCGGCCTCTCTCCCCAACCAGCTTTCATCTCCTTCGATTTGTCGCACGCCCCCGTACGCTCGCTATGGCGTCGCGCCCGCCGTGCCCTGCCCCATGACCTATTCGTCGAAAAGCGTGAATTAACGAGCTGTTTTTTTTCCACAGACCGACCGGGCCGCAATCAAGAATGCCCAGACGCGTATTCTCTCTCTCGTCTACGTCGTCGTCGATCAACGAATTCGGACAGATCGAAAACTCCGTTCCCTCTACACCCTACCCATTTCGTTCGGTGCGGTCCGCGACACATTTTCACGCCGCCGATTATTCTGTCGCGCGAGAAATTCGCGATAAACGTGCGACAGTCAGCGGAACACATAGAGAGACCACAGCTTTCTCTCTATCTTTCTCCCTCTCTCTTTTGTCGGATGAAAAGGATCACGATTGTCGGGGAAAAAAGGCTGGAAATCGTTAGCGTGGAACCGCTCTTAGGGGCCTCGAATAGACGAGCGCTTTTCACGCATCGTGTCGTTCCATCTCGTTTTGGAATCTCCCGCCGAACGTTCCCGAGGGTTTCCGAAAAATATCTGCAATCGCGACGGAATTGCGCTTTCCTTTCTAACGATTACGTTCTCTGCAACCACCAGCCGTGTCCTTCACGATAGTAATACATTTTTCACGTCGGTCGTCCCTTTTTTTTTCTTCACAATGGGATTTTCTTCCTCCCTATCTATACTCGGGATGACAAGGCCTCTTTCGTCGATTCACTTGTCGCCATCTTGCCCGAGGTAGGCCACAATCTGTTCTTGGCTTTAACGTCGGTCGTCCCTGTAACTATCATCCGAGTAGAGAGTCGAAAATGACCGATTATAGTCGATAACTCTGTGTTATATGTATTCTAGACACATTAACCCTTTCATCTGGTATATCTTCTATCTTCTTCTTCTATGTAAATAAAAATCAAATGCTGTTCGTTGGTAAGCGCATCGCTTGAGAACGGATTGACCGATTTGGCTAATTTAAAAAAAAAGAATGTTTGTAATAGTCCGAATAAGATTTTCAGGGAAAGAAAAATTGGAAAAGTTGCCCGGAGAAATGGAACATTCGGGAAAAACTAAAAGTGCTTTTTGAATCATGTTTCAATACAACGAAGAAAAAAACGTACGTCGCAGCTTTTAATCAATATTTCAATAGGAATTTACACATTTCAAATAAAGCACAAAAACTGACCTTTAATCAATTTTTGTCATCCCGATTCAAAAAAGATATCAAGCAGTAAAGGGTTAATTATTGACACAACGATATTCGCCTCTGTGCCAAATTTTTCTTTCTGAGAAACAATGGATTAATCATATTTATTCTTCTGAAAACGTTGCTTTAATTTTTTTAATATTGTTCCCTTAAATAAAACAGAAAAACTGATCTTTCAATTTTTTTCATCCCAATTAAGAAAGTCATGCAGTGAAGGGTTAAGTAAGTATAAAGAAGGCTAATAGAGTTTCGTAAGTTTATTGAGATATTGTTTTCGTTTAAAATAGCGCAGAGGAAGCAATGAATTAGGACAAATGGCATTTCTGTACCCTACAAGAAACATGAGAAATGAATTTCTTAAAACCTCCTTGAGAAACATTATTGAAACATTTCCGAAAAATTGTTTCCTTTTATTCGTAATACATGTACAATTAACGTTCTAAGCAATAAATGAAAGAGTGAAAAGGATGTCCTTTCGAACTACTACTTTCAATCTTTGCCACGCTTAACAGTAATTGATTTGAGAAGTAAAATTGTCCATTTTTTTTTAAATTTTACAGACATTTGTGTTGGGCATGATTGGTTTTTTGAATATTGTACTCCTAAATCGGCATGATTACCCATTGTGCGACGCTACGAACGATCGGCGTAGCAGTTGACGCGGTAATCTAGATCGTTGAACTCGCGGGAACGCGTTTCTACAAAATTACTAGATCACTGAGCGTGAACGATTTTCAAATTATCACAGCTTCATCGGAATTAGAAGGAACTATCGTTCGTAATTGCAGGGATGACGCGACTGCAGGACAAGTTGTGTGTCATAAATTGCGTGATTGACACGGAACAGACGATATTATATTATGCGAGCAGAACGCGGGGTAAGCGGCGCATGCAGCGTCGATCAATGGATCGCATCATATGTTTTCCACCGTTTTGATACTCAACGCCGATCGGTTGCGTGTGGGCTCGCGCTAGCGAATGCAACCCTGCGCCGCGCCGCGTTGAAAACGCTCGTGCAATCGGTACGGCTTATGTAAATTGAACGCATTCGATTTCACAAACGCAGCATGGAAACCGCGCGCGAATCTATTTGTATCCTGTTGCGCGCCGCATCGAAACGTTCCAGCTGCGGTACGCAACCATTTTCCAAAAATCCGTCTCTCCGAGTTGCTTCCAGCTTCGCAATATTTTTCGTGATCGCTCTGCCAGGTCTGCAGCTAATGCTTTCAACCAATTTACGCCGTTCGCTGGCGGTTGCAATTATTAGATTAGGTCTTTGTGCTAAATAAAAACTGATTCAATTCTACATAGAAATTATCTCTTAACGATTCGATCGTTGTAAACAATTCTTCTTTCGCTAGAAAAATTCTTGCTTGACGATTCGATCGATAGAAAAATTCTTCTTCAACGATTCGATTCATAGAAAAATTCTTCCTTAAAGATTCGATTGATAGAAAAATTATTCATTTTCGATTCGATTGATTTGAAAATTCCTCCTTAACGATTGGATCGATATTAAAAATTCTTTCTTAACGATTCGATTCATAGAAAAGTTCTTCCTTAAAGACTCGATCGATAGAAAAATTCTTCCTAGACGATTCGATCGATATGAAAGTTCTTCCTTAATGATTCGATCAATATAAAAATTCTTCCTTCACGATTCGATAGTTATAAAACTTATTCCTTAAGCGGGTAGCAGCGGATTTTTCTCGACGATTCGCTCTAAAATGTCACATCTGGATGACAAATTGGAGTGGACGATTAAGAGTTCTACATATTTGATTATACAATTATTGAAATGATAAAGAATATCTTTATTAGACTCTCTTGTTATTTCTATAAAACAACATGTGCTTTACTTTTATGTCTTGGTGCGTTTAGGGTCGATCCACCTTGAAGGTGGTTCGAGAAGATTATTCCAGGATCGCTGGGAAGTATAAATAAGTATGTTCTCGAGGCCAGGAATGGAATGGGCAGGCGTATCTAGACTGGCAGAAACAGACTGTTGGTTTGGTTACACATATTGATCCGCGATAAAGTACACAAAAGAAAGTAGCGCGATACGAGAGGTGTTGTCGGAAGATTTCGGGTAAGGTACGCCGTGCGAGAAATGTAAATGGGTGCGGGGCCCATAGTGAGAGGCGCGTGGGTTTTCAGGAGCGTATCTGCGGATGCCTCGATCAAAAGAGGCTGCTGCGAACCTCGTTCGAGGTTAACGCGCGCGGGGCGACGCGCCACGCTGAAAGAGTCGGTTGAACGTTGTCGTATCTCGATGAGAGCGACACCCACTCCCCGGCTATGCACACTCTCTCCTCTCTCTCTTACACCGTTTCAACGGTGTCCCGGTGATACGGAGATCCATCCACGGGATCTTCCCTCTGACGAGACTTTCGCGTCTCAACAGCGTCGTAACAAGTAACTAAATTATTAGGAAGTTCCAGTTTTCAGGGGTAATCGTATTACGATCTGCGTATACATATTTGCCGACGAGTCGTTGGTATCTCGAGCCCGAAGATACCAACTCGAGGAACTAAAGGGAACAAAAGCCATCTAGTGTACGGCGTGGTTCGCCCCTTGACGTTCTATTAGTTTGTTTCGTATGAAATGTCCGATTTTAGAATGCAAATGTTGTGCGACGCGTTTTCATAGAAACAATACTATTACAGTCGACAGGTTCATTGTACGTCACAGACAAAAAGTTCACGATCTCTTCAATTTTTATTTACGCATATTTTCCTATCAGTGTGATTAACGTGTGCTGTCTTTTTATGTGTGGACAAATAACACAGACTGTGGATTTTACGCATTTACGGGAAAAAATGAGTGGGTGCGATTTAAAACTGTTGGCAGGTAACAATAATTTAAGAGTGCAAATCTATTTTTCACGATATTATTAAAGTAAGAGTAAACTGTTCATGTGACTCCAGTCACTTGCAATTGGTGAAAGCAATTTTTATTTTGCATAAAGATCCGCGCCATTCGTTGATAGTTGAAGGAACTACAAAATAGAGATGACGATCTTTTTTTTACCATAATATAATACAAATAAAATTTCAAAATTTGTAATAAAATTACAAATCGGACATTATATGCGACGACCTAATTACGAGGTTTGTATTTATACAATCGACGACTCAGGAATAATTCGAAGCCGTAGGATTTGGGTGGGGTTACGAGAATAAGATTGAGAACGGAGTCTGATTCGTGAACGGCAGAGTCGAAATTAAACAAACGCGTTTAACCCCTTGAAACTGGAGATCGATGGCGAACGGTGTCTTCTCTCGTTGGTTTCGCGTGTGGCTTTCGAGCGGGCAGAGCAAAGACGCGTTTACACGATATCGGGAATCAGCGGCAGAATCTTTGCCAAGGGAAGAGCCGGAGAAGCTGGTATCGACTTCGCCTAGCCACGTCTCGGTTCCAAACTCGAGGAACCTGGCAGAGTGGTTCGTTAAGAGCCAAGCGGCAGAGATAGCCGCTGGAGGAACGGAGAGGCAGAGAGAGATTGACTTCGCTAAGTCGGGATAACTTGTTAAATTATGTAGCGATACGCTGCTGATTCCTCGTCCCTACTTCGCCACTTCTCGCCGTTCCACACCGGTCCTCTCAGCCTCGCAACGAGCCAGTAGCGAGGCACCTCGCCCACGCTCCGGAGTGCTGCGACTCGAGGTGTTAGCTGGAGAAAACCTTCTTCAAGATTAATATCCTTTTAAATATTCTTTACTACCTCTGACCTGACAGACATCGCCCTGTCCAATTTTCCATAAATTTGGTTAAACATGACAACCTGCTAATTGTGCCGTTTCAAAAATTATGATTTTTCTAATGTAAATTCATAAATTGGAATTGAAATAAACTAAGTGGCGGATGTTGATAATGTTGATCGAAATATTGATTAAAAGCTGCGACGTTCGTTTTTTCGTTTGTATTGAAATATGATTCAAAAATCACTTTTAGTTTTTCCCGAATTTTTCATTTTTTTCCCTGAAACCTTATTTGGACTGTTATGGACATTACAAAAAAAATTAGACAAATCGGTCCAGTCGTTCTCAAGTGATGCGCTCACCAACGAACAGCATTTGATTTTTATTTATATAGATTGATACAAAGTGATTGATACAAAGTGTGCAGGTATTGGACATATTAATCCGTCTAGATTTTTCTGCTTCTACACTTAACGTATCTATACACGATTACTTCAAAACATATTTATACATTCCATTAAGATGATTGTCTTTCCAAAAATTCACATCGTGAAATAGCGATCGGTGCCACTAAACATATAAATATTATTAATTTCCGCACATTTCCGCACTTAAAAATTTACATGAAAAGACAGTTTCTCTACTGCCAGCAACAAAAAATTTTCCGTTTATTGGCGTTTATTACCTTTTTTATTACAACCTTCAAAATATATAATATATGCATAATTAACAGAATTAATGAAGACAATAAAACGTACCTTCGCCGTTAGTTTCCATTACGAAAACTTACTTTAGAATATAGAAAAGTAAGTATACAAAGAGTATTTTAAAAATATTGATTCACAATAATTAGATATAAGAGCTTTTATGGACCTCCTTACAAAATGGAGGAAGGACTGTCGACAAAGAAGTCTTCGGGAGTTTAACCGACGGGAAAAATGTTAATATTTTTCACTGTCGAGACATTACTTCATGTGACTAGCATCTATTTTTTACGGAATTACGTTATCATCATTGTCCAGCTAATTAGCATTGATCGCAACACTGCGCTCACGTGTTTTCCCGGTTACCCTCACGCCGTACCGGTCTCCATCGCGATGATATACCCGGCTCGCGTTTGTTACCGGTGTTCGTTTTTCATTTCGCCCCTGCCTAATGAAAACTTCGACCTCGTTCGCCATGCGCCGTCTACCGGAAGTTCACCAAGTATTTCATAGCGCCGAGATCCAATCCCGCGTGCAGACGCTTCCAGGTCGTGGAACGGCGCGGAATTGCTGTCGGCGCTGTTCCCGGAAAAAATTCACCTAAATTCAGAGAAAACGAGGCCTCGCGCGCGCGGATCACCGGCTTCTCGATGAGTGTATCGAACCCGCTTATCGCCTCGAGCGATGGAGCGACTCGTTCACGCTGTATAAACGTCTACCGCTTTAAAATGTACGGTGGTACTCTGTCTTTCTCTCTTTCTCATGATTTCGGAAAATGGAGAAGAACTTCCAGCAGACCTAATCGTTTCTCGGCCTCGATACGTCGACGAGGGAAGACGAAGTCGTAGCCAGAGAGACAGAAGGGTCTTCGAGTCGTTGAACGCAGGCTGAATAGGTGGATCGCCGTGTAGCCACAAGGATTCCCTGCGAGAATGAAAGAGAAAATAGAAGAACGAAGGGAGAGGGAGAAAGAAAGGGAGCAGTCGGAGGACGAGGAAAGCTACGCGGGGGCGGCTTACGAAGGAAGAAAAAGAGTAAGCCTCGCTCGAGGGGCAGAAATGTCACGGATAGAATGATATCGGGACTGAAAGTGGGATCGGGACTAGGTTCTGGATCGAGATTGGGATTGAGATTGGATCGCGACAAAATAGAATTGGATAAGAAGCACGCAGCGCGGTGCGGTTGCGGGTGTGGCATTGACCCTGTGTGTACGCGCTGCTCGCTTCACGGAAATTTTCTCAATCGATCGTTCGGAACGTCCACCAGCGAGTCGGACGAATGGCTCGTTTCTTTTTCAAGTTTTCTTCCTTCGGTAGGTATTGCTTTATTCATTTCTGTTCGCTTCTTTCGTTTTCTTTTTCCAGGCTGATCAAGAAAAGAACGATTCCCGGCGATCTCGAGCCCTTCACCGTGATCCATCTTTCGAGGTTTACTCGTGGAGTTGGCCCGGTCAACGAGTTTTCCTTGGATCGCACGCGTGCCGTGTACCTACGAATTTCTTTTTCGTTTCTTCCGAGATTGTTCATTGGTTACTCCCGTATACAGGAGAACATACCGAGGAGTGTTTTAATATTGATGAAAAAGGGTCTGATTATTAGCTGCAATGTGTTTTCATGCGTCATTGTCCGTTGTCTAGAGTTTGAAGACAATTATAAAATTGATGTGTAATTATTAGACTGCGAATCTTCATGCAAAATGAAAATGTTCTGCATAGATCGTGGGAAGCAGGTGTGAAACAAAAATTGAGTTTATTCCTTAATGATTTTTTTTTTATTTTGCAATTAGAATCTCAAAGTAGAGATTATTTTTCCATACAATATTTTTCAATACATTATTATACATTACATAATGCAATACAATTACATATAAATAATCGTTGGATGGTAAACCCTTAATGATTTGATTGCATTAAAATCATTACAATATGCTTGTATTTTTCGCATCTTTTACTGTTCTATATTTTAGCCAGACAAATTCTTCTGATACCATTATTCACAATATTGTTTAAATTATCAAATATGTTGGTATCTAATCAATTACTACATATTTAAGTATTGTACAAGATATCGTATCACTTTCATATCCATAAAACCAAAAAAACATATACAATAGAATTATTCTAGGTCGGAAAGAAATGTTTAATTTTCCAGTTAAAAAATAGCTCCGACTGCAGAGGGTTGAAAGGCTAAATCATCAAGGGATAATTGTAACATTTCTAAAATCAAGAAACGGCAATCGATCGTCATCCCTGTCGTCAGGAAGAACCTTTATGGTCGATTGTAAAGAATCGGTATCAAGGCTCGTTAAAATGCAACGCGCTTTGATAATGAGCAGAAAAATCGCGTTAACGATGCGAAAGGGTTAAAAAAAACATGTGGCGGCGCGAACGTCCGTGGTTTCAGCGGCTTGTCGTCCGCGGGTTCGCGACCCGCGAGCAACAGTGCGATCGTGTAACGCGAGGCGGTGTGGGGTGGCATTGCACCCGTTGCGTTTCGTCGGTTCGTCGCGACGCTCTCGTCGCAAGACGAGGCGAGGTGGGACGAAGCTAGTCGCGACACAACTCGACTCGATTCTGCTTGCCGTTACCGGCGTTACACGACTCTGTGCCCCGAACGCACACCAAGCCGAAGCACTTAAGCGTACGGGTTCGGTTGACCTCCTCCCCGCACTGTCTGCGAAAGCTTTTACGGTCGAGTGTCGAGTGGTAAGCTTCCATCATCGTTCTGGCGAGGCCCGACACAGAAGTAAATCGTTCCGAGCCGTCCCGCGACGCTCAGAAACCGATCTCTCGAGCCCGTCACCTTTGGAGAACGCGTTAAACATCCCCCGTGACCTCCGCAATCGTCCTACTACCATCCGAGGGCTGTATCATACCCATAATCGTCGCAACTTATAGCCCTCATGCACATTCTTATTTCACCGGTCCCTTGTTCACCTTATCTTAGCTCGACGCACCTGCCAGCTATTCCCTGGACCTACTTTTTAAACCGTCGATTCGACTTCCGTTTAGCTTTTTCTTTATTTCTCCAGACCTCTAGCATTATCTCAACGCGGCGCACCTGTCTCGCCTATCGCGCGCGACCCGTGTTCACTAGGGTGGACCTTATTTTTTGACCAACGAATTTTTTTCACCCCGCCCCCCAAAATGGTTCTGTATGGTGAGAAAAAAATTTGTGCAAAGTTTGAGATCGATCGGAAAAAAGGATCACGTGGCTCATTTCAATTGAAAATTTTGAAAATTTTGAAATTCATCGTAACTATGAAGTATTATATATCGTTGGATTTGTAATTTTTTTCTAAATAAGAATATGGAGAAATTATATGACCTTAATTTTGAAAAATAACGATGATCTTGAAATTTCAAAAATTTGATTTTCAAAAAAGAAAATTTTTTTTGCCATTATATTTATCATATTGAATAGTGCAACTTTCTCCTCTGACATTTTTTCGTATAACCACAAATAACAGAGATATTTTTTAATTTTGTATTGGACTATATACATATGTATGTGAATGAATATATTCTACAGAATAGTAATAAGGAACTATTTCTTATATTCTAATGTAAGACTATCCGCTTTTAGGATAGGAAAGAATGTGTTTTTGCAATTTTGCAAACAAAATTCTGGCAGTAACAAAAAATCTTTGCGTGTCACAGCAGAGATAAGGACCCCACGGTTCGTCACTCCCGTAGTACTTTTTCACTCCAAACCCTCTCTGCTGTATGTGCGGAGTGAGGTGGAGGGGGAGTGGGGGTGCGGCAAGCGTGTAAAGTAAATATGCTTTCCGATATTTAAGAAGTATTCAGCAGCTGGAATTTGTCATGTTTAATTGATTATAACTCGATAACTATCCATTATTGAATTTTGTGCCCATTACATCTTTTCTTCGGTAGATCGTAAGCTACAACATATGAAAAATCCAACTGATTTTACCTGGATAAATTTTCCATATGATTAGTGCGGGGTTCTTCAACTTAAAGTGCTGGTGCCGTTATTGAAACTAAATCCTATCACGACCTACTATTCCTTTACAGGATCGAATGGCGCACAGGATCGAGAAAGAGGTGTGTAGAGAGATAAAAATGTTGCCGATCGCAGGGATCGCAAGCGTCGTAGCCGTCGCGACGCCCCCGCCCCAATCCCCTAGGCTCCGGAGCCGCGAATCCTGCACGAAACCCTCGTCGTTTTCACGAGTGGATAATGACGCATTTTCCACGAGCGTCGCAGCGCGCGACCCGGACGGATATACCTTTGTTCGCGGTGATACAGCCATTATTAAAGTCTCCTCGTTACGGTGGTGGTTCTCGGCACTCGCCGCCGACCATACGTGTCTCTCGCCATCTCCTCTCCCTTGCTCTCGCACCGCTCTCTGCGGTTATTATTCGAGTTTCCCTCGGAATCGTGAGTCGCGCCGTGCAAAATCAACCCGGTCGCGTCGTTCCGCCCCGGCCGAAAACCGTCGTTGTTCGAAGTTCGTACCGGAAGCCGCGCGATAAGAAAGGAACGCTGCCGCGCGACCAAATTTCGATCTTCTGTCTAGAGGTGTGCGAGAATCCGAGTGTTCTCTCGAGAATTCCGCTGGTCTGGATGTTCGAGAATTTTATTCGGGAACGGGACGGTTTCTTGAAAATTTCGGGATTCTCGAAGATACAGCTTACCTGAATAACTTTAATAGCCCAGGTCTAATCGTGATTTAGACCTGAAAGGGCTATGTGCGTTAAATGACAAAATTTAACCATTTTCTGTTTCCAGATACTGTATTATGTTTGAATTCTTTCTAAATGTGCCATAACTTGGTGTATTTGTCTAAAATATCTTATTAAAACACAAGTCGATGGCATTTCCTTTATGATAGTAACGTCACAAAAATACCAGTGACGGAAGAGTCCCTCGGGTGATATTTCACCCAGTTACCGCAATAATAATAATAAATAAAACATACAGAGAAGAACTGTATTACCCAGAGGTAATGTTTACTCTTTATTAATATATAAATAATATAAATAAATTACCAAATGTATAGAAAAAAGGAAAAATACAGGAAGTCGATGCCAATTGTGTGTAGGGAAATATCGGAAAAAATGCTATTTATACATGTACTAACTCCAAGATATAATAAAGAAATTCACGAATTTAATTAACTTTTAATGAAATATATTATAATATACAACATTAATTGAAGCGTAGAGCAAAAATGGGTGAAATATCACCCGAGGATCTTTCGTGTAACTATTTCCGAGGAGCGCATGAGGATTAAGAAAAATGGTCACCTGAATAACTTGCTTGCTCCTGTAGATACAAGAAAATGCACCAGACTGTGGCTGTGAAGGAGATATGAAGGTCAACTTTGTTCTTTTTTTCTTTTAATCGAACGGTATGGTTTTTTGTTTATATTCTGGTAGTATTTCAAGACGAAGAGAATGACCTATTTGCGCAGGTCATTCAAGGTCAATTAGTTGAACTACAATGGAAAATAAATTGTTTCGAAAGCACTCATGAGAATTCTTAAAATTACAACCTGCGTTAGTCGTTTCACGTTTTCCTGACGCACCATGGACAGAAGATCCCACTCCTCCGATGTATTCGCCGAGGACTTCCGGATGAAAGCGAGAAGCTAATGTCGGGGGTGGGCGAGCGAGAGGAACAACGGTCGCCGGAACTTCAAAACCGTAGCAAAGAACTGGTAAACGGATTCGGAAAAATTGCTTCTGGTGCATTGCTTTGTCGTCGGCTCCGTCGGGGGCTTTGAGGATCCTTCTGATCCGAAGAGGCGGGGGATGAGGACCGGCACAAGGAAACGCCATCCCTCTTCGTCCGCACGCTGCTGTGCGAAGTTCTTCGTACTTCAAGTTTATGGGATAATTGTTCTTCGGAAGCAATTCGATGTGGGACACTCGCGAATAGATCGAAGAAATATAAACTTCCCGTCGCATTTCGAGGAAAGATTTAAAAAAATTTCATTTCCTACCCGGAACGAAATTTTCATCTCCAGGTTTCATTTCTACTCTGCTTCGCGGTATCAACGTGTGCACCGGGTGTCCCAGTTGAAGCGAACGGAGTAAAAAAAATCATGTTGCATCGGACGAGTCGCACGAGTAGGTCAATTGGGTCTCTATAAAATGATTTTCCACTGTAAATTGAGCTCGGGAGAAAATTCAGTGGAAAACTAGAGAGACGCGTAAACCGCTCGCAGGCCGGTAGTCGCGTACAGATTCGGGTCAACTCTTGGCAGCGTTTAGCTCTGACAGGGGTGAAACGCGATCAAGCGAAACACGATTTCGAGATTAGATGTTCTGCTTTCGCGCTGTGTTGAAAATAACTAAAGAAAAAGTTTAAATTGCAAAATTGCTAATTCAATATAGTTATTATAATATATAATATGTTATAATAGTTATATGTAATATAATTGCCGATTCTCTATTTTCCATTATTTTTTGAAGGGACTTCGATGACCATATTTGTGGCATTTTTCTAATAAAAATCATACGAAATATGATATAATTCCGATGATATTTACTTCTGTAATAGACATTTAAAGTTTCAAGAGCAAGGAAGGAGAGTCGCCGGCGAGCCTTTGAAATGTGCCGACATCTGCGACTCTCTGCGTCTCTTTCTTTCTTTCACAAATATGGTCATTAAAGTCCCATCAAAAATAATGAAAAATAAAGAAGTTGGAAATTTGAATTAGCTATGTTTACAGTTTTCGGCGTCCGAGGCCTCTCTAACTCGGCTGCCCTTCTCTACGTTCGGTAAAAGTCAAAGAATAGTGTCCCTGACGCATAAATGTCCCTTGACAGACCCGTGCTGGGACTTATATGGAGAAAATACTGTACCTAAGACGCTATGGTATCCAACGGGATGACATCGGCGAATCATGGTGGAATCGCGCAAAAATGTCAGAGGCAGATGTGGAGGCACGCTTCCGGAGAGAGATCGGCTCTCTGTGAACGCTTGTTGCTAGTCGGGTCGCGTTGGTTGGCAGAGACGAGACGAGACGAGGCTCGGCTCGGCTCGCGGGTCGACAACGTCGAGCATAAACGAGTCGGTATGTAGGATAATGAGGTGCTACTTCTCCGGCCGAGTCAAAGTCTTCAAGCAGTAGTTAGAAATGAAAGCAACTTCGTCTACTAGCCGCGCTTTCATGGAGCCGCGGCCGTGGGCGCGGGCTCGAGCTCTCGCAGGCCTTTTGCCTGACTACGCGCGCAAGCTACCTGAAAGCGGTCCACCGGATCTAATTGCTCGAGGAAAAGGATACAAACGCGACGATTACGTCCCCGCGATTCCGCAAGATGAAGGAGAATGGGGACGATGCGCTACCGAGAGAGAAAAAACTTCGAGAGAGAGAGAGAGAGAGAAAACAGAAAGAGAACAAGAGAGGGAGAGCTCGTTTCACCAACGGCGCAGAACACGACCGTCTGAAACCGGCGTTTACATTTTTCAGCCCGTTAATCGGCCTGCTGCCACGCGCCCAACAAAATCTCCGAGCATCGAGCGCGTCCCCTGTTCTCTCTCTCTTTTTTCTTTTTTTTTTCCCTCTCTATTTCTCCCTCTCTCTCTCTCTCTCTCTCTCTCTCTTACGCGCACGCTCGGAAAGAAATTAACGAAACCGGCAAAGTGTTTAAACGTTCCGGTTTCGCTCACCTTCCGCCTCGGAGTCCTCGAGAATCGAGGAAAGAGAGGAAACGCTAATGGAAACACAAAGGAGCCTGTTAACACTTTGCCCAACGGCAGTCGACCGGTAATCCTCGGAAAAGCTGACGGCCAAAAGTTTCGTGCGCGACGGTCATGACTTTCAACATTCGCTGACGAACACCAAATTAATTTCTACGCGAGTCGTTATTTCAGTTTACGAAGAAACGAACGAGATCGCGCAGCGGTACAACGAATAAACAGTAATAACCATAAACCTCCCATCAACGTTAACGATACCCGAACGAAAAGGTATATCGCCGAGGGGAGGAGAAAAGGTAGGAGGAAGTTCTTAAAAATTCTCGTCCGTCTTGAGCCTTCATTAGCGCGCAAAATCGACTTGATGGGATTCGTAAGATTTAAAATGGTACTTGAAACCCTGTCGATGAAGAGGAACAGGAGAGGCCGGAAGAAGAAGGAGGAGAACGGGAGTAGTAGGAGGATGAGGTCGAGAATGAGGATGGGCGAAACAGACTGCCGGGGATTAAGCGGTGCTCGGAGAGAGTCGATGAAACGGATAAAGCTTGTCCGCGAGCGTTCCCGGCCGATTTACTATTTTAATAAAACCGTTCGCAAAAATACGGGGCTTTAAGTTACGACGAGCGAGGAATGTCGGGTGCGGGAAGACCGTGCCCGGTTCTCCTAGGCTCGGTTTTCAAGCCGCGGCATAGGCGGAACGAAGGAAAGGTCACGCTAATGGCACCATAGATTTCCACCCTCCATTTACCCCATCCGTTCGCATCTTGTCGCGAGGTTCGTCGGGAATGGATGGCCTGGCCGGCTCGACGGTAAGCGAGGACGCGGAAGGGTCGCAGGGACGCTCGGGTCGTTCGGGTTTTCCTCGGGTTTGAACCGCGCCGCTGGCTGAAAGGGGCGCGAGTCGCTTAACCCCCTAAACGCGCGGAATAATTTACGATCGGTTCCATCCGCGCTTGCCACGACGATCTTCTTCGACGGTTTCTTTCAGCTGTTTTTTTCCCTGCCTCTCTCTCTCTCTCTCTCTCTCTCTCACACACACAGACACACATCCAACTCTTTTTCTATCTCACCGCTTCTCTTTTTCCCAACCCCGTCCTAAACCGCGACGGTGAAACCGCGTCCCTTCCGGGAGCAGACGAAACCCGCGTTTACACACGAACTCGCATTCACAGCCGACGGATTTATCTCCAATCTTCGATTTTCTCCTCTTCCCAGTCCTTCTCTACTACTCCCGGTCCTCTCTTCTATCTCTCGAATCTCTTTAAATCCACTTCGCCACGGTATTACCGATTATTGGGAGCCATTGACGATCGCGGATTCGATATCGGGCCGAGACGCGTGAAATGTTTGATTTTCAACACAGCAGTTCCAACTTCGTCGAATCGGCTTTTTCGAAAATTCTGTATAGAAGGGAGAAGGATTTTCTCGCGTTTCCGGTGCTGAAAAATATTTTATTGGACCTGGTATGAAACTAACAAATGTTCATGTGTTGATGGATATGATTGGACTGGAATTTTTTTCTAATTAAAAGACACACCCTAGTGAAGTAGGTAACTTTAACCCTTCGCTGCATATTGTATCATATCTGATACAGTTAACAACAAATCTTGTATATAGTAAACTAAGATAATGTTTCCTAGAGTATGTTTATTACCACGTTTTTTTGTGTTCCTTTTTCTGAAAATGTTGTTTTATGCTTTTTCAATATTTTTCCCCTTAAATAAAACACAAAAACTGACTTTTATTCAATTTTTTTTCATCCTAATTTAAAAAATCATGCAGTGAAGGGTTAACACAAAGGCGAATAAGAAACTTGTACACCAGGTATGTTCCTGCGAACTGGATGCCGATCTTTCCAGAACTTTTTTATTTTATGGAATATCAAAAGATCGTTCGCCATTTCTTGTTTTTAATTGAATACCGAGCTGATAAAAGCCTGATGAAAGAGACTTCAGAAATTCTATTAAAATTAGTTGAACTTCAACGACACGTGGACACGTTCCTGCGGACTCTGATCGGTTAAGCAAACACAGTTTCCTCGCGGATAAAGTTACTTTTCCTGTGAAATGATAATCGGGCGGAGTTCGTCGGAGAAAAATTTCTCTCGACAGGATTAAAATAATGGAAGCGCGAAGCCGACGAAGAAAGGGGCTGGGAGAAAGGGATTAGTTGGAAGTTAGCGAAATCAGTTAGCAATAAGTACGTAAGAAGAATAACGATCTCGGTGGGAAATAAGTCTAGCGGAAGTAACGAAGCGCCAAGAACAGAGAGTTCTTCTTTCGGAGGATCGCCTGTTCGATAGAGAGAAGAGAGAGAGAGGTTGGCATGCAGAATTAAATCTCAAATTTCCTTGTCCAAGCCGGAAAGAAAGCACCGTCGACGAGCACGTCGGCGTCGGCGGGATGACGTCGCAAGTTCTGTTGCGTGATTGTTTCGAAAGAAGCTCTACAACGAAATGGGAGAAAGGGGAATCAAGAAGGGACTCTAGAGGGGCTGATATCGCCGGGAGAGAGGCAAACTTCCTCGAAACTTGCGTAACCTGCGCGAGACTCGAGATTTAATCGCGGTCGGGACTTAATTAAAAATCAGATATCGCCTTAACGGGGTTTCGTTGGGACGCTGACGCTCCTCTTGTAATTGCCTGATAAAATCTTGATAAAAAACCGCCGATCTGTTTACACCGATGACAAGATCAAGCCACTTATCTCGGACTAGCAAAATATTTACTCCCCGCGATTTGGTTGAACTTCTACGCAATTTAACGAGTTTAACGATCTCGTTTCTTTCTTCTTTCTTTCTTTTTTTTTTCGACGACTTAAATGGACTTCAACGTCGAAAGAAAAACCTAATTAAGTCTGCACTTTATAGCTCGCCGTCGCCGCGCTCTCGAGGTTAGTTTATAAATACGTAAAAAGCGAGCTAATGGTTCGCGCTTCTCGCGGCGTAATCTTTTTGCGAAAGAATATTAATAACGAATTACCTTGTCGGCGCGTTCACGCGCGGTTTTACAGCGAACTATTATCGCGAGCGAATCAATCGATGCCGGCTATAAAAAGAGTCGGAATACATCGTTAATAAAGGACCTTGTTTTAAAACGGTTCCCTTTGTGGCGCGGCCGTAAATATATGGAGTCGATAAAATTGCAAAAATAATCCAAGCAGGACGACCCGAAGGCTCCTTGAATCAGCGGATCGGGCTGGGACACGAACCATTTACGCCGGCTGGCAACGCTTTGGCGCGTCGATACGAATTCGAATTCGATTCGATCTTGCACGAGCACCGTCCGCGGAGCAATAATAGCTATGCTAATATTTGCCGGTCGATGTTCAAGGAAATCGTTAAATTCGATGCGCGCAGATCTTATCGTGAAGGAGGCTCGCTGCTGCTGCTGTTGCTGCTACTACTACTTCGGCATGATAGCCGTATGCCAGAGGTATGCCAGAGCCCTTCTCCTCTCTCCCTCGAGTGTCTTTGAGGTACACGAGCCAGAACGTTCCAAGGCCTGAGTACACACACTATCGATGAAACGAGGTTGAGAATGCTCCCTCCGAGTGCTTGCTCCTCTTAAATGGAATCTTTATCAAAGACAGGACGTTTCCGTTGTCCCTCCGCTCCCAACACCCACCGTGTTACACCCTATAACTTGCCTCGTCAAGGTGTACCCGTGTTCTCTTCCCTCGTCATCAAACTATTAAATCGTCCCTCAACTTCGTACTGTCCGGATTAACCCTCATCCACACTACATGGTACCGGTTACCTATTTCAAATTCATTCACATAATATTCAATATTTTTCAATTGATATATCCTTCATCTTTTGTGACATCTCAAATCTACAAATTCATCAAAATCTAAAAATTTTATACATTTCACAAAAAAAAAACCTCCCAAACCTTTTTCTTCGCATTTTCTTCGCATTATACTATGATGATGATACCCGGGTACCACAAGGCTCAAATAGGCAAATTAGATCCTATACAATTGTGATTTATAGTACAATTATTTACAGTGGGGATGAAAACTTGGCGGAAAAGCTCGATAGTAGCGAAGACGTGCCATAAAAAATCTCCAGGTTATGCGGGGCCAGCTATTAGGTATATGTATGAACCTGAGGTAGATGGACCCGTCACGGACCAAGGGCCCTCGCTGGGGCCTGGTAGCGACGATGACGCTACAACAGTATGCAGCAACCTATATGGGTACCCGGGTACCTCTTCGTGCAGAATCGTATAAAAAATTACCAGTGTGGATGAGGGTTAACACGTTAGTCGCCCAGCGTAATTCGGCTAAGTTTCCCGCGGGGCCCAAATACGACCATCGCGCAGTGGGGCATTTTAACCAAAAAGCTGGCCAAAATTCAATTTTGTACAACTTACCATCAGTCTATAATAGCAGTTGCTTTTCGTGCCTAAGTGGTTTGCGAATCAAAATACAACCGTATTTTTGCCACTGACCTTCGTGTCACCTTGCAGCGTGAATCGAAAGGTATAGTTCACTTAAAGTGGTCGTGTTTTCTGCCGTTGCTATTGTAAATTTTTGCTTTAGTAAAAATATACGAAGATTGTGCTATGGATTCTTCAGAACCAGGTATGTTGATGACTCCTACACGTTTAGTTACAATAATTGTGTTTAATTTACTTAGCTATAGCTCATAGAAGTGCTAGAGATATATGTTGCCAGTTTGAGTATTGTATATGCATGTAGTAAGCATTTTGTTATACTTCTAAGCTTTTCTAAGTACTCAAATACAATTCAAACTGAAGTATATTTATCGTAGAAGATAATCCATAGAAAAGCAGCCACGGAATACCGCAGCAGTATTTTTTATAATTTTTTTTTCAGTAGCAAGTGGTATTTTTCCAGATATGGGTGACGTGGCGACCAACGTGTTAACGATTCAGACCCGATGTTCTCACCGCTGAGAACCGAGGGTGCGAGTCGCCTCCTTCTGCAAGTGTGCCTGAACAATTACAAAATCTTTACTGAACTAAAATATAGTGATATCTCTTCCGTTAGATAGAAAGAGAGACACCTAAAGTCTCTCAAGTTCGCGCTGTCCGGATTAATAATTCAGACCCGATGTTCTCACCGTTGAGAACTAAGGGTGCCAGTCGCCTCCCTCTTTAAGTGTACCTGAACAATTACAAGATCTTTGCTGAACTAAAATAGTGATAGTTGTTCAGTTTAGGATAGAGAGATAGAGAGAGGGGGGTGTCGTTCTCTCGAAAAAGCAAAACGCTCTCGGAGTAGGCCGCGTACTTCGACTCCGACATCGACGCGTCTCGGTTAATTGATCCGGTAGCAAGCCACGGATAGCAAACACAAGAGACAACCGTCGGTGGCTGTTGAAAGATTGATAGGGTTGAAAATCGTCGGTGTATCGAGACGCTAAAGGGGTGGATTGAACCGGTTGGTAATCGGATAAATTAATTAGTCGTTCCCCGAGGGTGAAGCGTCCTCTCCAGGCCTCGGAGAATACGTCGACTGGCTTCGAGTCCGCCAGGACTTTCCGTGATTATTAATATCGCGCCGACGTGCGCCGTGCTGCGCTGCGCTTAACTGTGCGTCGACCAATGCCCTGTGTGTGTATCGAGACACGATCCACGTCTGCGGTCTTCTAGACTGGTTCCTCGGTTTCGAGCATGTCTGGCCCAATCATGTGTGCGTTTACGGGAGCGTGTGCGTTCGCGTGGCTCGACGTAGGAAACGGTAACGAAGTAACGGGCAACACGGGTTTCCTCGCGGAACAACGCAACGCGATAAAACTCGTCTCGGCTCGCGAGAACACTCCTGGGATCCTCAAAACCACTGTCTGACTCTTAAACGACTGCTGGCGTGTTTCCCTCGCGAGACCCGAGACGAGTGTCGACGCGTGCACACGCGATCGCGCCTCCTCGCGAGCTCGAGCCGATCGATTTCTCCGGCGAACCGTGATAATTAATCTAGCAGACTCCGCGAAGCGCGAGACTCCTCCGCCGTGAACCGCGAGCGCGTTCGAGCGGCCTCGAATCGGCGAATTATCGCGAAACTTCGCCGCTCCACGCCACTCTCGGCCTCCCCGATGTTCGTTACGCGTCGCTAAAGTACCCTGAACAATGCTTCCGCGGACTACTCCTCCGCGATTCTATTAGCTGGCGCAAGAAATTCGTTCGCGAGAATCAAGTGCGTCGTGTCCCGAATCAGGATTAACAATACCATCCTTGTCACCAAATTAATGTACCCTGGACGAGGATTGACAATGTTTCTTGATGGATTACGAAACAGACTTGTTCCAGGAAATAGAACTTGGAAAGACACTTTAGAGCCGCGACTATACGTAACCAATGTTTATTTTAATCGTCTCCATTTATTTCTCTGCCTTGTTCGGGTGATGCCCCGGTTTTTATATATTTCTTCTGTTTCTTTGGTTTACATTGGCGAATACCACCGCGCACGATACTGTGCCCACACAACAAAAATAAACATTGCAGCGATTGTCCTTTTAGTCCCCTGGAAGTTTACCAATTCCGCGGCAGGAAATTCGTTCGCGAGAATCAAGTGCGTTGTGTCCCGAATCAGGATTAACAATACCATCGTTGTCACCAAATTAATATATCCTGGACGAGGATTGACAATGTTTCTTGATGGATTACGAAACAGACTTGTTCCAGGATATAGGAGTTGGAAAGACACTTTAGAGCCGCGACTATACGTGACCAATGTTTATTTTAATCGTCTCCATTTATTTCTCTGCCTTGTTCGGGTGATGCCCCGGGTTTTTATACATTTCTTCTGTCTCTTTGGTTTACATTGGCGAATACCACCGCGCACGACACTGTGCCCGCACAACAAAAATAAACATTGCAGCGATTGTCCTTTTAGTCCCCTGGAAGTTTACCAATTCCGCGTATTTTTTTTTGTCAAACCTCGTACATGTTTTATACGTACATTTACATTGAAGGTATTCCGTTTAAAAGTTTCGCCCGGATCCGGACCGCACATATCTAGCCGTACACAGTTCGAGTGATGAGAAAATAAAAAAAGGTGAAGGACGCGGCAGCCTCGTTTTCGTATCGAACATCTGTAATTGCGAGCTGTAAGTGGAAACTTTTATAATGGAAACAACGGGAGTGGCCGGTGGACATTGACAAATTAGAAAACGGTGTCGCGCGTCGCATTCGAAAACATCTCGTACGCCGCGAAACAAACCAGATATGGAATAATTCACCGCGTAACGAATTCAATTTGACGGAGGGGGCGCGTGACACGCGTAATTATGCGTCGCCGGGGCTCGTCCGGTTACAAAGGCGACAAAGGGAATGAGTTCGATTTCACGCGGCCCGTTGCGGACGATCCGTCGAAACCAGCGAGAACGCTCTTTGCCCCGAGATCGTTGCAAATTGCCACCGGGGGCAACGTTTCGACGTTCGTTTCTCGAAAGAAGAAGAGGAGGTTCTCGATTCGATTTCCATTACGTGCCGCGCCCCTTGAGGCAAGATTTCGTTGTCATCTGCGGCCTAGAGTGCTCCGAAGGCTTCGCTTCGTTCACCGCAGAGTGCCCTTACCTTACTCCTCATACGGCAGCGAGTATCCCCCAACAACTCACGCTTCCACCAAGCACCGGTCCCGTCACACGTTTTGTGACAATGTAAAGGGAAAAGGAGAAGAGGTAAAACCGACCAGTTTTGGTCGATCCGGCGACACTGGTTCTCTGTTTCCTTCAGCATAGCCGTCCTCGATCTCGACGGAGCCACGTTCGGTGCCCCGTGGGGCAATCTTTTCCAACAGACTCTGTTGAACAGAGCATCGCGCGGTACAAGCTGAGAAGCGAGTGACACGTGCCGCGTTCTGTTTCGCCGTAAAAAGAACGGTATCGTCGGCGAGCGGCTTGACGAGGTGAGGCCAGACGAGGGCGTGAGGGAGGGTGGAAGCGAAACGCAGAAAACGAAGAAAGAGAAATTCTTGTCGAGTGGCGGCCGACTTTGCCTCTTCCGGAGGCGAAAGTTCGCCGGAGCAGGTGGGTACGCGCGGGAGGACGGTCGCTCCTCTTTTTCTCTCTCTCCCTCTCTGGCATCGGTGGAAAAGAAACTGCTCTGAATATGCCAGGAGTAATGGTGACAGAGTGGAAACAGGGGTGGATGCGAGGAGACAACGCGGAACGGGGAACGAGGTGACTCGAGGAGGAGCGGGACGAGGCGAGGCAAGGCGCGAAGTACCAAGCGGTCGCGAGTATTATCGTCGAAATAAAGGGCACGCTCTGTAAGCTCCGCGGCAGCCATCCGACGCATTCATCTTTCCCGAAGGTTAAACGCGCTCGCGTTCTCGGTGGGGGTGGCAGGCGGGTTGGGGTCGAGGTGATGAACGCCGTCGGAGAACCAAGAAAAACGGAAGGAAATCGAATGCTCGGCGGAATCGGCGTCGGTGGGGAGCCCGACGGAGGGGGCGACGCGACGTGGCGTGGAAAGGAAACGCGAAAGAATAAGGGGAAGAAACGAGATCGAGAATCGGGTCTCGGGACAGGGATTCGAATCGCGCGTTTTCACGGAGGACGCGAGTAACACAACGAGAGACAGAGAGAGAAAATGAACTTTATATCTGAGGCTCGTCGCGTCGGCGCGAGACGAGGAGACACAGTGACGGAGAGCTCGGTGACGAACGGAGAAAAAGAGTAACGGAAGTAAAGCCTCGACTCAATTAGCCACGTCCAGGTTAATGAAAGCGGTCGCAGCGATCCAATAAAATTCTAATAAAGTCGCGCTCTTGTTGCTCGTCGCTGCGTCACAACGGGAAACGAAGACGGATAAATAGACGGGAGGGTTGTAGCGAAAGGGAACGCGACAGAGCGAGAAAGAGAGAGAGGGAAGGGAATAGCCGAAGAGGCAGGGAAGAGGAGCGTAACGATATAAAAGAGGAGAAAAAAGAATGAGATAGACGGACGAGAGGAGGGAGAGACGCGGAGAGAATTCGACGAACGGCAACGTCAATAGACTCGGATTCGTATCGCCCGAACAATGTGCGCTGCCACTGGACAAGGGCTGAATGCAGCAATGGGTGTAGGGAACGAGAGAATGCCTAACCGCTTTCTCTCTTTCCAACTACTCCTCCCACTTGCTTTCTCTCTTTCTCTCCCTCTCTCTCTTTCTCTATCATTCTGTCTTTCTCTTTTCTGTTCGTCGCCGTGGAAAGGAAAAATTAGGCTTCAATACAAGCCAGAACGTCCCTAATTGCATTTCCTGGTCACGGGCTCTAGAGCTCCTCGCCGCGCGACCACCGCGCGATCCAGAACAAAACGAGAAAGTGTATTTCTTTTTTTTTCAAATCCCCGCCTCGCCCCACCTCGCCGCGGCTCGCCTCACCCTACGTCTCGTCTCGCCACGGTTTCGGGTCCCGTCGGTCGCTTCTGTCGCTCCCGTCCTGATGGAGTGCACCACAAACACACCGTATACATGCCGCCGGATTCTAATGATATAGCCAGCCAGCAAACTCAGCGAGATCATAAACAGAACCGCCTTTTGCAAGTTCAGCTCGGCTTTAGTCTCGCTCCGACGCGGGATCGTCTTCAATGGCTTCAAACGCTTCCGAGATCGATTCGGCGGGAACCGTGCAATTTATGCGCGCTCTTTCTTTGCGACGCGATCATTTTCTATAATGGCAAACAATCGGATGACGCCGAGACGCGTTCAACTCCGTTTCTCTTTTATCGCGTTTTGTAAAAAAATTACGAATAAAAAAGTCCAACGAAAACCCGATCCTGGAGAACAGAAACCGGTGGACAGAAACTGGATACCTTCGAATTTTATTATGTTTTGGTAAAAAAAAATTTCGAAAAAACAGACCAACGAAAAACCAATCGGCCAGTATCCTGGAGAACCACCGGTGGATAGAAAGGACAAAGAATCTCGGCAGCTGAGACGAACCTAAACGGCGCCAGAATCGTAAGAGCATCGGTAACCGCGAAGGAGAGAGCATGCAAACTTAATCGCGGGCACGACTACGTCTATGACAGCAACGACGATGCGTTAATCGTGTTTCCCTGCGATTCTCTGTTCCACGCTCGAACGGCTACCGGTTCTTTGCTCTGGGCGCGCCTCCTCCTTCTCGCCCGGTTTCCAATTTCCGGCTCCTCTTTTTCGTCGAAATGAAAAAAAAAACCGAGCGCCACCCGTCGAATTTCGAGAAAATTTCTCGATTCCGACAAGGATCGACGGGGCTCTGTGTATCGAATCGAACGAATGCGAATCGATCGACGCGGCTGTTTTCTCCAATGCGCCGTTAAATGTAAATAGCCAGTCGTGTTACACCACTCGAACGAAGAGCCGAACGAGAGGCGGTGGCGGCAGTGGTGGGCAAGGGTGGAATCGTGGCATGTCGACCGTCCGAATTGATCACAATTTATTACCCTCGTCGAAACGAACGTCGAACGAAACTGACGGTGCTGAATGCCGCTAAACCGAACCCGCTACTCCCTCATCTGTCGCTCACTCTCTCTCTCCCTCGTTCTATTTCACTGTCTCTTTCGCATCTAATCTGCTAATAACGACCGGCAGACTCTTTCGGAAATAAATCGCGCTGAATAGTGTTTCGCGGTTCACCGCGGAAACCTGGTTGACTAGATGCTCCTAATCACTAATCACTGGACACCGAATTTTCTGCATTTATGACAAAAGTTAATAGATGTAATTTAATATGTCCCGTGCCACATGTAGCACCGATAGTACACGTTAAACGATCTATGCATGCTGACATAGTAATTTAATGCGCTAGAAAGACATGTTTTATAACAAGTTTAACACTGTAGAACATATTTCCATCAAAAGAATGAGGCTCGCCAAGGAATGTGTTAGAATAGTAAAGACATTAGAAGAATCTATAAATACTGTTGTATTATTTCGAACATACTAAACATATTAACAAAGAATCTCAGCTTGTTGCAATTCGGGTAGAAAATTTTTATTTTCCACATACCTAGATCCGTTCTCTACTTTTAGAAGATTGTATTTGTGGATACGTATATGTACACACATAATTATCATTATTATTAGTATTTATTATAGACGGACTGAAGCCCATTTACGTAAACATTTGCAATAAAGAGAAAGGATAAAAGACTACTGGTCTAATAACTCAGAAGGGGCATCCATGAAATCCTGGGTAGTTGCTTTTTAAAATTCTGCAAAGACTCGATAAAGAAATCAATACGATTATTGTAGGTAGTGCTCGAATCTGAAATAATGCTATTCATTGGATTAATTAATTCATAAGTAGATCTTGCTTTATGTGTTTAAAATCCAGCTTTACTTCTCAATACACGTTTAATATAATTATTAATTAAAAAATAAAGCTCTGGCGGATACTATTCCTGGGTAATTATATAGAAAAGCTCTGCGTACTCCGATTTCGATGAAATTTTAATATGTTATGCAGTAACATATTTTGAACAACTTTTTCCTGTTCCAATATAGAGGGGTTGCTTTTAGTTTTAGAGATATTTGCAAAAAACTATCGCGTATACTGTATTAAATTTTTTGTATTCCTGCATGCTCCGTGACAACGTAAGCCTGTCCCGGTGCGGCGTTTGTTTACATTTTGACGCTGTAGAGATGAGAGAGAAAACAGGGGGGCGGAAAGCGCCGGCCTGACACCATACACACCCACCCAGTGTTTCACACGCACCCAGTGTTTCGAAATTACACTCTAGATTCTTACGTATTTTGACGTGCAGATTACGAATATGATACTGAAAATTGGCGCAAATTTTAATTTCATAACGGAAACTTTCTTTTTAGAAACACTAGGTGGGTATGTGTGGTATTGTCGTTTCTCATCTCCACAACATGTTTACAAACAAAAAATAAACAGATGCGGCCCCGGAATAGGTCATAGAAACCAACCTATATTAGAAAAGGAAAAAGTTGTTCAAAATGTCGAAATCTATAACATATTAAAATTTCATCAAAATCGGAGTACGCAGACCTTTTCTATAGAATTTCCATATTACTATTTATTCTATGTACTCCATCGTACACGTTATTAAAGTGGTAAAAATGGTTTGAATCGTTTCCACGAGACCGAAGAAGATTTTTCCTCGGAATCTAGAGCGCTGGCAGGAACGGTTTCGAACGGCAGGAATATCGCTGGACGCCCCAGCCGTCTCTTCTTCCCGTCGGACGTCGCTCGGTATCGCGTCGCTAGCGAATGACCGAAAGCCCCGCGGCAGTGATGAGACGAGGCCGAGTGGATGGAGCACGGATATATGGGTTACTGCGAACACCAAGCGCAACGTGGTGCGACACCCCGAAAGCTTCTACGTTGATACCCGTTCGCGATATTACTTTTTCCCGGAGACGCACCAACCGGAAACTGCGAATCTACGCGCGCCTTCCTCTGTCTCCCTGCTCGGTCTCTGTCCATGTTTTCCAACCGGGGAGGACGTCGTTCGCCATTGTCGCGGGGACGTCCGATCGAAGGGAT
The DNA here is from genome assembly GCA_028455615.1 of Lasioglossum zephyrum. NCBI lineage: Eukaryota > Metazoa > Arthropoda > Insecta > Hymenoptera > Halictidae > Lasioglossum > Lasioglossum zephyrum. The sequence goes on along the minus strand of CM052323.1, from coordinate 249,470 downwards.
CGCGCGAGACGTATACAGGGTGTCCCACCGAAAATGTTCAACTTCTTCCTACAGCCTTGAGTACTGTATATTTATTAGCGAAGAATAGGAGAACAACGATGACATCGTTCCAGACGGTTACTTATATTAACCCTTCACAGAATGATTTTTCTAATTGGGGTGAAACAATTGGAAGAGGGTCAGTTTTTGTGTTTTATTCAAGGGAAAAGTATTGAGAAAAATTAAAACAACATTTTCAGAAAAATAAACGTAATTGAACATAGTAAGAAAACACATTCTCAATTTACTATATTTCAGATTTGTTAACTGTATCAGATATGATACACTATTTGCATGGAAATTTTTATTCAGTAGAATAACTGTTTTAATGAAAAATTAGCCTCCTAGAAGTTAGCCCCCCACTTGTTGAATTAAACAATTTCAACAATTGTGCTGAATTGTGCTAGGTTTGTGCTATATGTTTGTTAGTGTAGATGGCACCTTTGTTTATGCTTGGAACACTAAATTCAATGTTTTGAGACTGTAAGTATTGTATGCGAGTAACTAAATGTTAATCGCATCGTTTGTAACAATGGGCGTTGTAAGACACCTTGTTATTTTAAAGTGAGAGTTAAAGTATGGTTGTACAGGAATCAATTTGCTACCGTAAGGTACGTTTGACAATCCTAATTTGTGGGGCTGTAAAATTCTGTTGATTTCAGTGTTTTCTTTGAAGCACCCTGTATATCGAGGCCACCTATTCTTCCAAGGGAGCGGCGCGGCGGACCGTCCACTCAGTTTTTGGAGATCTTGATATCGTCGTCGGGACGAGGACGTCGAGAACGAAGGGAACGGGAGGTGATACTGCCGCGGGAAATGCTCGAGACGGATGCCTCTGAATCGAGCACGATGGATTCCGCTCCGAAAAAAGAAAAAAAGGGGGAAACTCCGATGGAAGAGGAAGATTCGATGGGACGATACCAGAAAAACCGGAGAGCTTCGCGAAAGCGTGAGCGCCAGAAAATTACCACTTCTTGCTACCCGCTGGAAGGCAAACATTCCCCTTGGAATCGAAAGAAAAGGAAGGTCTGGTTATTGACCGAATTCTCTCTTCGTATACAATTTTTATTTTTCCACCGAACTCACCGTGAAAATAAATAGCCGCCTATGGCTGGTTCAATCAAATAATTGAACGTCGAACGACGGCAAACTTAATATTACATTTTATTGGATTTATGGAATCGACGAGAAACCACGGGAATTCGCGGGTCTACTGAGATCGTTCACCTGGGCTTTTCGATAGCACGAGAGATAGGGCCGTTGGCAGAAGTGGAATCTGAAACGACCACCGCTGGAATACTCGTCCGGTCATCGAAAATTGCCGGTGTCGGCGGAGATGCAACGAACGGGCCCGAAACGTCGAGCCAGGAAAACGAAGAAATTGGAAACGGAAGAAGGAGCGACCGAGCAACAGCGAAGACGAAGGATCGAGAGATCGGCGAGAAATATGCTCGCGCAACCGTCGGATCGGCACGAAAGCAGAAAGAACACGGGTACGGAGACAGAGTCGGGCCCGGTTCTCCGACTGCGAGAGACAATGGACGCATCCATCGCTGGGATATGCTCCACTTTCCGTGTGTACTTGCCCTCTATCGTTCCCCGTCCGGTTTAGCTGCAGCAGCCTTGTCCCGCCGCCTCTCTTCTACCGACAAACTCGTTTCTTTCCGTTCTTCCTCCTCTTCTCGAAATTTTCCCTTTTGTTTTCCCCGCTCTCTCGCGTATTGTTTCTAGCCACGCGCGTTTACCTGCCTCTTCTAACAGAGTTTCGCGCGTCTTCTCTCTTCACTCGGCCGGACCGCCAGGCCCGCTGTGCCCGTTCCATCTTTCCCCATCGACATCCTCTATACTTTGTTCCCAGCGTTTTGTCCTTGGCGCTTTGACCATCGACTCTATCGGAATTCCTTCCGAAGAGCCGTTGGCGCATGGTCTTCGGTGCATCAGGTCAAAATACACGGATTCCATCGAAGAATTTCGGCGACAATAGCTCCGTTCGAAAAGCGAACCTTTAATCGCGTCGAGAGCGACGTTCCTCGAGAAAACGATCGAAAAGTTGTTCGACGGTCAGAAAGGAAAGCCAACTTATCCACCGGTACGAGCCGATAAGACGTTCTTCTACCGTGTCAGCGGATATTCGGTTCGATTTTCTCTCGTTGGACGCGTTCGGGGAAGAACTCTCTTTAAAATGAACGCGTCGGAACACGGTCGAAAAGTTTCCCGACGATCGAGAGAGGAGACAACGCTCCGGTTGAACGGAGGCGTTTATTGTTCCGTCTCGCGGAAACGACAACGGCTGAAGGTAAGGGTAACGGGACACGCGAACGTCGCATGCGCGCGTTCCCTGAAACTCGAACGGCGACATTAAGATCGCGAACGCGTCTCGGAACGGCAAAGAAAACGCGCGAAAGAACATCGGGGTCGTCTTATTCCCCGTAGAACGACGGATGTCGTGCTTTTCATGCCGTCGGATAATCGTCGCGTCTTTTGCGCACCCCTTCACCTCCACTCCCCACGCGATACGAGAACGACATAAGAGATCGAGAGAGAGAGAGAGAGGAAGAGAGGAAACGCGCGATACCTTCTTTCTGCCGGTGGCCGAAACAAAAGGTATGCCGGTTCAAAGCACTACGATTTCTCGGATAACGTGAAACGCGGAACGCGAAACCTTCTTCTACCTCTCGCTCGCCTATCTGCGAGGAAAATGCTGCACGACGCGGCGAAGAAACGAGCGAATCGCTGCAACTCAGTAAGCGACTCTGTTCATAGCGCCGTTTCCATACGACCGTGCGCCAGCTTGCGAATTATCTCGGGCCAGTATGGCGTCGCACCGTATCCTCACGATAAAAGCGTCTCGTTCGATCGTCGAAACCGCTGTAAGACCCATTTTTTAAGTGAAAATTCTTTGCTGATGGTAACAATTTTCTGATGTTGCGAAAGTCGAAAGTCGAGCGCGAAAATTTAAGCTGGGAATGAACAGAGATCCAAGCGCTTGGACAACCAACGATCTTTAGAATGATAGTGATACTTCTGGTATATATCGCAGCTAATAAAAAATATACGCGTAGAAAACCACGCGCCGTAGAAATGAAACTTCTTGCAGTCTAGTAATGTTTAGAAGCAAATTAAGATTGGAAATGTTAAAAAAACAAGATCAGGAACAACCAATACAAAAAAACAAGACCAGGAACAACCAATACAAAAAAACATAAAATCATAGAAAAAGTTTCACTTCAAACATAATGAACCATCAAAATTTGCGACGTAAAGAAGGAGTATATATTTTTTTGTGACATCGACTCGGACAAGTTACAAACATTTTCGACACGACTCAACCCTTTGGATTCGTAGAGGGAGATTGTTGGTTAAATTTTGATTGACTGATCGTTGGTTGATTTGTGAAAATGAGATAGAATTGTCGACAGTTATTCTTATGAATTTACGATACAACTATTTATTTCGACGTTGAGAACGAGACTTACTCGACAGAGAACAATACAGAGAGAAGGGAAACGTTAAAAAGATAGATCGCGCATACACTGGGTTTACAAAGTATTCATACATCTTTTAGAAACGAAGAACTTTTCAGAGGTTAAAAAGATTAGCTTTCTAGTTAATCAGATGTTAAAAGGATTAGTTACTGCAGCAATAATTTGTTGAGAAAAGTCAATAAATAAAGGAAGGCGATATCTGTGAGAGAGGGTGCTGTGTAAAACCATTATTATAATTTTAGGACCTCTGTTATATTATTATTATTTATTACAGATGGACTGGATAGAAGGGATATGACCAAAATAATGGTACAATCGATGTGATATTATCCTATAATCCTGTTTTGAAAATTTTGTGACTGGATTAGAAAATCAATACGATTATAGATAGTGGTTGATTCTGCAATAATACGATTCATTGGATTAATTAATCCATAACCTCCTTCCATAATGGTTTCTAACAAATTTAAATTTTAGTTATTTTAGGTAACGTTAATAGAATAATTGCGAAATCGCAAGACTCGTCGTTCCCACGACGCGAAAACAACTTCCGAATCCGGTGGGAAAGTCGAGGATCGAGTATGTTGACGCGATACCCAAAAATCTGTGGGGGGTGAAGCATCGAGAAAAATAACGAGCGAAGGGTGTCGGAGGCTTGGAATCGCGCGGTACGATGGGTGGCTGTTGGGGTGAGGATCACGCGGAAGAAGAAACACGAACGCGCGGTTGTTAATATATGACTCGTGCACGCGTGCATCCGACCGGCGAAAACGAACGAATGAATACCCGCTAATTTGCGTGGAATGAATTTCATTTCGCGAAAACTACCGTGCAATTTGCGGGCCCGACAGATGCTCGGATCATCCCCCCGTCCCCATCCCCGTCCTCGTACCCGTCCCGTCCCGTTCCACAGTGTCCCACGTCCCTTCCCACGCCTAGGAACCCATATACGCTTCCGCGCGAACACGTTTTACTCGGGATTTATCCACGACTCGTTCCCATGTTCGCTCGTTCGCCGTGTTACGTGGAAAAACCGTCGTCGATTGCCCGGTTATCCAGTGGAAAATGCTCGATCGAGGATTCGGATTCGCCGTACGCAATCCAGGATCGCTAAATTATTTATTTTCGAGCACGGATTACGATCCGGCCCTCGGAGCAACGGTGAAACGATTCTCGATTGTGTTCTCGCGAAATTGGTAATCGCGTAGTCTAGAAACTACCTACCTAGCCGGTCTCGATTACGTTGAAATACGTGGTCTGTCCCAGAACTACCCGACCTCGTACTATAGCGGGTGGAAGTATCGTATCAATGGGGTGACCCCTTTAAAGTATTCCCCGTTAGAAACAACAAATCTCTTCCAGCGATGATCCTCCCACTTACGGAAACATACTCGTTAAAATCATCTTTAGGAATAGCGAACAGCTGCCTCGTCCTATTCTGTTTTATTGCTTCTACTAGCTGACCCGACAGACGTTGTCCTGTCCAAATTTCTATAAATTTGTTTCTGGGTATTTTGTGAATTTCGGGAAAGCCATTGGAGATGTGTACACAATGAAATGCTTTATTTCGATTGGTTTGACGTCGATAATGTAAATTTTCCATTTTTTCCGGGCAACTTTTCCAATTTTTCTTTCCCTAAAATCTTATTCGGACTATTGCGAACATTTAAGAAAAAAACAAATTAAGTTTCTTCAGTTTGGAAAACAACCAGAAGTCACAAGGAGCTAGATCAGGACTGTACGGATGATCATACCAATGGTTTTCTGAACAAGAATGCCCAAGTTTTTGGCAAATTTAATGCATATCCGTTGTTCCACACGTTCGCTCATTATAATACGCGACGCTCGCACGACTGGATGCTTACAAAACTGCGTGTCGTTTCCAAATGACGGCACGCAGAGACTGTTGCATAGACAGGCCACTTATTACAAGGTCGCCTCTAACATAAACATGCCGGCATCTCTGGAAATATTCCATGTGCCATCTAATACTGTGGTGTCCAAGGTGGCTCGGAACCCACCTTAATAAACTGTAGGTCCCGTCGCGAAGTAACCTTAGCAAAGAGATGATATCGACGTTAAATAAATATAGAAAATAAAAAAAATATAAGCATGCGCTATCCGCCATAGCCTAGTTAGGAACGAAATGTAGTATCGAAAACAGTGCCGGATTAAGCCAGCTCGGGGCCCGTAATAAATGTTACCAGAGGGCCCTGGGTTTTGCACGATATGTATAATAAAACACGATGAATGCCCTTTTTTTAGCAAAAATATCTGGGAACGGTGTCGACCAAATTTTAGGTCAATTTTCTGCTGCAAGCGCGGGGCCCGTAGCATTTGATAGGAGATCCAAAAATCAATGAAAAGTTTATTTTCATCATTTCGTTTCGTGCGTTGAAAACTGTCGACCGTGTTCCGTCTGAATATGCCGTCGTCTTGACTTCAGACAGCTGAGCGGTTTGGCATAAAATATTCCTACAATTCGATAATAAAGTTCTCATTCCTTTTAGAATACTACAGAAGATATGAGCAGAGTCGGATACTTTCCGGACTGACCCCGTACATAGCGTGTCAGAAAAGTTGGAGAAAATCTGTTCGAAACCGATTGCGCGGGGGCATGGTTTCCGAAATGTCGGTCCAGACCGTTGCTTTCGAGCCACCCTGTGTACACATTGTATACCATGAGTATCTTACTATGCTCGCTGGAGCGGAATGGAACGAGTCGCGAAGACGAGATAGCCCGGGAATGGATGCCGAGATTCGCGAGTTCGAACGTATTTCGCAATGTAACCGAGGACTCGAAGCTGGCTCGGTTTCGGAGCAACCTCACGACAACCAAGCAAGCAAGCAAGCAAGCGGGCCGTGACCGTGGGCTGGCTGCATCGAGAGGAGGACACTTAACACTGATTGCGAACGCGTATCGCGCGGCGGTAGTCCCGCAGTCTACGGGGACGAGTTCAAAATACACCGCATCCCGGTGTCCTCGGCATTCTACGGCCACAAAGCGGCTCGCCTCTTCTCGCCTATACTCCGCTTCGCTCTGCTTCGCTCTGCTCCGCTCTGCTCCGCTCTACTCCGCTTCGTACCATGTTCCGTGTTCCGCGTTTCTGCGACTATGCCAGCGCGTGCACGCACACTCGGCCAAACGCACTCCAGTCATCCCACTGTATCGCACATCGCACCGCATCGCGTTGCATTCCGTTGCATCGGTGGATTTCCGCTCGGCAGATCGCCTGCTCGCGCGCTCTTTCAATCACCAAGCCGCCTCTGAAACGCACCCTCCTCCTCTGCCATCCGTGTACCGCGAGCTTCACCGGTCTCCTATCGCGACACTGTCCCGTGCAATTCGATTGCACCCTGCGTTCTGCAACGCCGTAATTCTACAACTCTACGTTACCCCGTGGACCTGTTAACCACGGCTTTGCTCGAATCCACACTCTTTGGAATTCGAGCAAGTTCGTTCGAACAATGCCCTCCGATCCCAGCTCTGTAATTAGCGATTCGTTTGACCGGACATTGTTCAGGATTTTATCGGGTATTAATTAATTAGTTTATCGATCGTAATTTATCTTTCGGATATTATGAATTTTATTCTCGGCGCCACGGTTCGATCATTTTTCTACACAACAAATAGCTATTTTGTAGGAATACTAAACGCTGGTTTCGGGTATGAATCATCCGGTTCAAGAACCACGTTAGCTATTAAAAATGTTTAATAGGAGGAAAACAAAGGAGGTGTTTCGTCCTAGACCCACTAGAGAACTTATCAGTTCTACGGGATGTTCGAAGGCAAGAAACGTATTTATGCTGAATGGTGACAGATGTGACAGATTTATCGAGTAATGATTGTAATCAATTTGAGATGGTTTGAAACACAGTTATATTATTTTCGACGTATTAATCAAGACATTTCTTAAATCATTTTTATTCTACGCAATCTTCTTTACATTGGGCATACAAAAGTCAGCCTGTTTTCTCATAGAGCTTTTTGCCATTCATAGAATGCAGACGAATTTAATAATATCGAAACTGTTTTGAATAATGCTATGCTCGTTTTTACTGGTGATTCGGAGTCATTGTTCGAGTGCAAAGGGTTAAACATTTCTTTCGACCTAAAATAATTACATTGTGTATGATCTTTCTCATTTTGTGGACATGTAATTCATGTAATAGAGTACTTTAATGTGTAGTAATGGTACAGCAATTTTTTCGCGGCAACTTTGACTTACAAAAAAAAAAACAGTTCCGCTCCAATTTCGTGCAATTCAGCTGATGAATTTTTATATTCCACAAGCATCCGCTGTTTCTTGTCTGAATCGTATTACTGAATAAGTCGGCGATAATACACGAGTAAACGAAGATTCGTGCATAATGAATCAACAGCGAGGCGCGTTGGTCCGGGCACGGTTCCTCGTTAAATCGAAATCCCGGATTTTATTGGAATCGTGTGAATGAAATATGTTGCGATCCATGCGTAAATAGGGGCGGATGTTCGCGTTGTCGTTACATTAGTCGTGATTACGGAAATACAGTAGATTTCAGAGATTGTTCCGTTGGCTTCGTTGGAAAGAACAGAATCGGTTTGTTATCGTCGTTTCGATGGTTGCGATTCTCATTATAAAATTCAATGATTCTCTACAAAATAGGCGATTTACTTTCATGCTAAGAAATGGCGCGTTCCAATTCGTCGGGAAGATTTTTCGCTGACAATCACATTAGAAGAAGATTCGATTTTTCCAGACGAATATACAGTGAGTGTGAAAAGTATTCGTACGCCTTTTGAAATAGAATAACTTTTGTATAATTGTACCAAACGGCATGATTTTTTATAATCGATTGGAAGCATTGGTTTACGAAATGATATGTAAAGAAGATTTTCCAAATAATTAGAACTTTACAAGGTTACATGGAAAAATACAAGAGCCATATTTAAAACTTTTTTATTTCGATCCTCGATGTACATTTAAAATTATATATTTTGTAGTTATAAGAAATTTTCAGCATGTGTGTAACTATGTAGATCTACAAAACATATATTTCAAATTGTCGTTAAACGCCCAAATAAAAATTTTTTTTAAAATGCCTTTTTTATTTTGCATGTAACCTTGAAAATCTTTTTTGTATATTATTTCGTAAATCAATGCTTCTAATTGATTATAAAAAATCAGGTCGTTCGGTACAAAATTATAAAAAAGTTATTCGATTTCAAAGGGCATACGAACACTCTTTACATTCACTGTACATAGCGGAATTTGATTAAATTTCTATCGAATTGTCTCGACGACGGCGTAACGATATTTATGAATGCGAAACGAGACCGCGTGCGATCTTATTAACAATAAGTCGGCTCCAAAGATCGATGAGAGGTTGAACAGCGAACAGCGACCAGGGACCCGTTGCGCGTCGCCCTATGATAATCCGTGTTGCTGTGGTGTGAGGGTGACGGCGGGGGTGGGATGTTGGGATGGGGGCGGGCGGTGCGTCGCGCGATATGCATTTAAATTACGCTTCGTTATTAAAGCGGCACGCGCGCCTCTCCTCGACTAATCGAATCCGTGTGATCGGTGCGCGTCGACTGAAATCGGCGCACACGTTCCGCCCCCATCGACGACGGCATTAAAATACACTTCGAATCGAGTAACAAGAACAACACGAAGTGCTTGCGAACACGTTTGCTTTTCGCCGAAGATACTTGGCATAATTTAAATTTCACAAATTTTACATCAAATCGATGCGAACATTTAACAAGTAGAACGTAACCACGAGAAGTGGTAACAATAATAATGCGGAACGTCGTCGAGATCTCGAACAATCGTGCTCGGCTCAGCCGTTAGACGTTCATTGACGCCGTTTTAATATTTTTGTTTCACGCATGGAACGCGAGTTCAATCAGGATCTGTTTGATCGTCCGATTCGTTGGTGTTTAACGTGAAAATATTTTTCTGGAACTAAGGTTGGAAAATATTGCAGGATTTTTGCAAAATAAATAAGTCGTATCGTATATTGCCGGGCATTGTTTTCCTACGGAGTTTCCTGCGACGAGCAAGGATATAATAACGGTGATAAAACAAGAGAAGGCTGGTAGACGGCTCTCCTCCCTTACGTCCCGTTTACGCGCGTGGATTTTCAAAGTTAGGCGAACAGTCTGGCGTCGGACCGATATAGAAAGCGGCAGCCTCCATTATCTTCGAAAGTTAACTCCTCGGTGTAGACCGAACTACTTCGGACCGTGTCGGCGGGCTCGAAGAACGATCCCGCTTCGTTCGCGAAACTTCTTAAACCGGTGGGGCCCTGTTAATCCGCACGAGAATCCGCGGGACCGTGAGAACCCTCGGGGACGAGTGACCCAAGGGTCAAATCAACCCCCATTTCGTTTGCGGCTTGGTGTGTTTGCAAACGGATTGCGACGCGACACGCGTGTCCACCCTCGTGTACCGGTGGCAGCGTGCCACGCAGAAATGCAGTATTCCAATTCGCCTCGATTCGCGAGCTTCTTAACCCTTTACTTGTTAATGTACAATTGTACACCGTACACTTATAATTATGATGATGATTATTATTATTATTCGACAACTCCCTTAGACTACACAGTTGGGAGCATAAATGATCACACACACTTTCCATCAGAATAACTTCTTTCTGAATGGGACACGACTTCAACTTCTGTGTAGGGTTAGAAGAATTAGCTTGGTAAATGACGTTTAATAAATATGTTGAAAAAATGCGTTTGGTCGAAATTATGAAAAACAATCTTAAAAATTGGGTTTTATGACTTTTTTTAGCTATGCCAATATGTAACATGAACATTTCAAAGATGTGACTGAGAAATTGAATTAATTGGTTTACGAATTATAAACGATCAAAAGTGAAATTATGAAAAATTACAACTTTTACCAACTACCAAACAAATTTTTTCTAAACAAGTTTCTTAATATTAATTGAGAATTATATCTAATAAACAGTACGGTTATATTTGTTCTATTGGACCTCTACTATAATATCTACAATATTAGATTAGTCGTAGTAGCATAAAGGTTGAAAATCGCTGCCCTAATATCCTATATACCTATGCCGGGTCTATAAGTACAGATGGTCTAAGATAATTCTGAACAATGGGAACATATACGCGAGTTCCTCTCCGATCGACAGCCGCCATTCCTTCCTTTTCGGGACGGGGATTAACACTTTACCTACAGGGAGTCAATTAACCCGTTACTCCGGAGGGACGTGCTGTGCTCACCGATTGTTGACTGTCTCAAAACGTGCACACAACGTAAGTGCACAGCATGTTGCCCGATTTTGCTGTGAAGTGCCTTTGTGCCGGTGTGTCTGACGCTCGTTCGCGTCGATTAATTGCTAGAGCAACCGGCTAACGGGTTTCTCCAACGACCGTGCCGTATCGAGGAGGAGCTTAATCATTTCCTTTCATATTTTATCGAGAATAAATTTAACGAGCAATCGATCGACTGCTACGGCAACGCTTACCAGCCGTTTTCGTGAAAAAAATATCTAAATTTTCTGCATACCAACGTACGCTTTTCTATTCGAATTTTCCATCTTATCGTAACGAGTATCGTGACGAGATAAGATCGCGCGTTTCGCAGCCGTTTCTCCGGCGACTTTGAAGAATCGGTCGAGCAACTCGCATCGCTCGAACCCGGTATAACAGATGAGAAGAGGCGCAACTGAAGGTGCGTCTCGCACCGGCTCGGAAACGCGCCGCGATCCTCGCAAAGATTTCCAATTAGTTGCGTCTAGCAGCGCGTCGTCTTGTAACGACGCTGTTCGTCGGCGAAACGCGCGGCAAAGTGTTCGTTAGGGAGCGAACGGCGAGAGTAGGAGACACGGTACGGAGGGAGAAAATAGGGGGATCCAAGGGGAGAAGGTGAGACGGTGAAATCGCAAAAATTACTTGACAGCTAGGAACGGTGGAAATATTTTAATTCTTTTCCCCGAACGCTCCCCGCACTCGAGATAATTGCCATTTGCGCCAATAAAGCCGGAATCTCGGGAGTTCCTCGTGCCCACCTCTCCTGTTCGTCACCGGTGTTTCCCCTTTTTCCTTTTCTTCTCCCTATTCACCCCACCCCGTGCATACTCTCTCTCTTTCTCACTCTCTCTTTCATCTTCTCCAACTTTCCTTGTCGCGCAGTACACCTCTCCACCCTCTTGCCGTGTTTTCTCCCCTTCTCGGCGAATCGCGTTCAGTCTTTCTTTCCTCGCGGCTCTCTCCTTCCTTTCTTCCCTTTCGTGTTCCTCCTTTCTTTCATTCTAGCCGTTCACCGTTCCTTTCTCGCCGGCTGTCGAGAGATCTACGATCGTCGGTTAACGACCTCTCTCGCTCTCTCTCTTTCTCTCGCTCCAGCTCCTTTTTTCTCCGGCAGCTCCGTCTGTCGATCGTCAAGAGATATTAGCGAGGATTTCTTTAATTCCTGCGAGGCGAGACGAGGCCAGACGAGCCGACGAGAAACAAGGAGAGACGAGGCTGGGCGGCAGCGTGCACACGATCGTACCGTTCCCGGTCCTCGATCGGAGAAATGTCGTCGATGCCACAGACTATCGACTGTAGCAGGGGTCGGCAAACTACGGCCCGCCGCCGACTGTTTTGAATCCGATCCGCGAGGTTAATGTTATTCTTTACATGAAAAAATTAAATATAAATCAAATTACGTGAAATAAAATACTTACGTAAAAATATGACTTTCTATTAAGCAATCTTTGAAGACCCTGGTTTTTCCTTGCTCTATGGACTACCAGACTTAAACATTTTACGATCTCGCCTTTTCCAAAAAAACTTTGCCCGACCCTGGACTGTCGCAGGCCTGACAAACACGCGGTCCGCGGGCCACATGCTTTTTTTGTATCAATAAAAAATGTATGCATGTATGTATACAAAAAATATTAAATAAAATTTGCCTGTGTCATTATTATAATGCGCAAGCGCGACTACGAACTCCAGTTCTATATTTGACATCTACGAACTTCAAATGTTACTGAAGGAATTTGTAAATTTAAAGTGCGTCATCAAAGTGGCCCATGAAATTATTTGGATTGGCCAACATAGTTCCATCCTGCGACGAAGTGGCTGTCGAAAATCGTCGGGCACACACCCGGAGAAACTGTTGAGCGCGTACGAACAGCCTGGAAAGGGAAAATTGATTTCCGCACCGATCGATCGATCCATTAAATAAATCCCTTTCGCTTTACCCATTCTTTTTTGCGATCGCTGAGTCGACGGTCAATTCGATACTCGGTCGAGCTCGCAGAAAAATAAGTGTCCTCCTACCCGAGGGATTAAAAGCTGCGGCGACTGGGTAATATGAAACTGGTCGGAGGAACATCGAATTTTCGAGCGGATAGCGCGTTAACGACGCCCCGTTTTCTCCGGAAAAGTTTCCTGGCAGCCTCGTTCGACCGTTCACATTACTGCAATAATGTCGGAAAGTACGGCGCGAGAGGGAAAAGGGGTGGACAGACAACGGTTCCGGTGGTAAACGTTCGAAAAAGAGACCGCCCCGGGCTATACACCGATATTCACGATATCCACCGGTGATTCGTGAAATTACGCGATTAATATTCGCGACCGGAAGCAGCCGCTGCTCGTTTAATTAAACCGTCCCGACGAACTTACGACGATCGAGGGCTAGCGTTATTATAGGCACATGGGGGTATCGCGGGTATCCACGGGCTTTCACGGGTATCATGGGTCCGAGATCGATCAGAGTACAACGAGCCGGGACTCGTCGCATCGTTTTTATCAATTTTTCGAGCCTCGATTATTACGCAGCTGTAAACAACGGGTCGCCAAACGAGCTAACTATTCTCCACTCTGTATATCAAATACGTGCGGAATCCGTTCCCGATTGGCGCGAAAAAGGCCGAGGGATTGAAACAATCGTTAACACGCATATGCGACAACCACAATTTTATCACCAGACTAGCTGTGCCCTGCGACTTTGTCCACGTGCAATAAGAAATCCTGGTTGATTATTAACCTAATTAAATTTCCAATCGTCGACGCGGCCTCAGATTTTTCCTAAAACCTTTCGTTCAGAAGCTACAGCTGTTTAACCCTCATTTTACGAACTGAATCCGTCACTCAGTGTCAAATTGACACAGTGATAAAAAAAAATCAATAAAATAACGAGTGAAACAGTCACTTTCCGATATTTTTTTTCATTCAAATTGATGAGTTAACATTTACATCTTAGGTCTTTGCGGTTTACGTGTCGCATTAAAAAAAATTTAAGTCACAACAGTACAATTTTTTTCGAGAAAACTGTGTCAAATTGACACGAGGAACGGATGAGGGTTAAAAATATGTCGGAAGTAATGTTGAATTTTTAAAAACCTCTTTCCCGTTCTGCATGCTTTTGACTGTGCATTTTGGCGTACGTACACATCCAACAATAACTATGGAGGATGTTGCTAAAACAAACGCTGGTAGCGAATGTTGTTCCGAGAGAAAATATCTTGCGAAAGCGCTGAAATGTTGATGAAGTCGAATCTTGTTTACGTGTTTCAATCGCGATCCACAGGACGGTGAATAGAGAGCGTTGTCGGTTCTCCTCGCACACCCCCCATTCCCTTTTTATCATTTAATTAACTGATTTATTTGTCATGTTAACTTCTCGCTTTGGCCGACCCTGTGTCCCCTGCATTATTAATCTGTCTGCGCTATCTCTACCATTCGTCCGTCTCCTCTTCGGTCTCTCTCTCTCTCTCTCTCTTTCTCTGTGATCCGGTGTCCCAAGGGAGAGGAGGAAACACGACGTCCCATTAATTTTTATAAGCTACCAGTTGCTGGACGCGGAAACGAGCCGAGACCGTGACAGGGTTGCGCGCGCATCGATCCGTTCGAATCTCCGGTGTCTGTCTGTTTCTGTTGTCGCGCCGGCAAACCGAGGTGACTAAGGTCGATGCCGTTGATTAGATCTCGAAGCGTCAGCGCGATAAAGGCGTGGATGCCGGCGAGAGGCTCCGTTTAGAATCGGACGAACAGACAGGCAGACATACAGACTGAGCATCGAGAGCGCGGAGAGAGCGCATCGCGCCGCGCCGCGTCTCAAACAGAAATCAGAATCCGTCTAGCAGTTAGTTAGGCGCCGACGTATTTCGGGATAATTAGTAATTACGGCATCCGACGGAGATTCGCAAATCTGCCGGCGGTGAAACGGCAAAACCGAGAGGAGACCAGGGAACGAGGGAACCGTCTCGGGACAGCTGGCACATTTTCGGATTCTGCGAACTTAGAAACTTTTGCGTTCGCACTTCCCTTAGCCCCCGACCATCTGCGCTCGCTCTTGCCAGATAACGTTATCCGGACGGTGCACCGCGCTGCGACAGCGTCCGCTGGCGATCGAACCTCTGCGAAAAACTTGGAGAATGTGTTCTCATTAGGGCTGTGCGGGTACCCGAAATTTCGTGTTCGGGTCGGATCGGGAAATTTGATCGGGTTCGGGTCAGGTTCTCGAAAGTTTATAAACTTCGGGTATCCGCGATTTTGGGTATCCGAAATGGCAGTCGGGTCGGGTCGAGTCGGGGCCCCGAAAGTTTGCAATATTCGGGTACCCGAAATTTATAAACTTTCGGGATCCCGACTCGACCCGATCATTGCCCGACGTGACCCGAGGCTCGGGTACCCGCACACCCCTAGTTCTCATCTACAAGATTATCATCTTTTGTCTTTTAATAATTCACAGACGCAATCACTATTTTCTTGAAAAGGGTCTAAACCATTTTCTGAGGTTATGAAATAAAGTAATGCCTAGTATGTATTCGTAGTACGTTTTTGGCAAAGAACAACCAAATAATGATATAATGCCGACTAAAGTTCTCATCAAATACGTAAATGCCATATTATAAAACACAATTAATGCATAATTTTCCTTTGAACCACAGATTTAACAACCTGGATCTCACTTTTTTTCTCGTGGTTAATTTCTCTGCTGCTCCGCGAAAACTCGTCGAAAATTGCCTCTCGAATAATTTGGAAAGACCACGAAGTGAGAAAATCAAGAATCTAATTATCGTGGTTCGTTCGAACAATTCGAACCTCGAACGTACTTTCTTTCACGTGGTCGCGTCTCTCTCCGCGTTTCCTTCTTTTTGCTTGCTGTCCGCAAACGTATAACATCATCGCGGTAACTATTACTCAGCCGACAAAGAGATCGGATCTCGCGCAAATAAATAAATCAAATCGTATGAATCCGAAGCGAGAGGAGGAGAAAAACGAGATCCGAGGAGAGCAGCGCACGGTGTTAGGAGAGCAAACGGGTAAATAGCGAAATAAGTGACTGGCCTTGCGCGGGGAAGAATCGGGAGAGAATAGGGGGAGAGAGAGAAGAGGGAGCGAGCAGGGGATGCGCGTGCTCCGTGATTCAGACCGATTCCCCTTTCCGCTTCTCGAGTTACATCGACGTTTCCCGAAAGCGGCGTACAACAGCTGGCAAAACCGAGACCTCTGGCTATCGACATCATCGTCGTCACCATCAATGTCACGTCGCGCGTCGGTTCGGGTCCCCGTCGTAGCCGGAAAGCAGGAGGAAAACTCGTAGGGCGCTCGTATCGTGTGACCGTACGTTTGCCCAGCCGTTTCTTTCTCGCGTCTCCAGTTTCACCACCAAAATCCTCTATGCTCCCCTCTTCTTCTTCTTTTTTTAAAACATTTCATCCCCCGAGTCTTGTAGCGTATCTAGGTGCGCGGTAGTGCACCAGTCAAGTTCTCGCACAACGTATGTACCTCCTTTTACACGAAACAACTTGGCCGTTTTTTAGAGGCTTGTAACTCGGAACTGGAAGCAGATGGAGAGATGTAATTTCGTACGCTTGTTAAATGCTATCATGTCTCAATATTGACAAAACATTAATCTTCCAACGTTAGTAGGTTCCGAGATATAGGACCTCAAAAATCACTAAATTTCTCACTGACTGATCAACAAAACCTTTTGGGTATTTCCCATTGACCTGCAAACTTGAAATTTGGGTACACAGGTTCACCATACCAAACACTCAAAGGAATAATTGTCCAAGTTTGAAATTTTACAAATTAAAGGGGTTGTATTGGAAAAAAACATTACGAAATAGGTACGTAGGATAGAACTTAGCAGCACAACACACATTAGCTTCGAAGTTGCAACAAATACTGATGAAAAAAACAATCAAAACATTGCCGTATTTTGTTTGATCTCACAACTTTTTACGGCCATAGAGAACTTGGCTCCTGTTTACAGGATGTTTTTCTTGGGATCTGTTTCGCACGACGAATTAGAAATTTCATCAATTTGTTCGTTAACTCCCAGCACTCGAGTGGCAACTCAGAGTCAACGCTAAAAATTGCTGTCCCATTTTATTCATAATATTGGATTTCTTAGATTTCTTATAGGAAGAAAAATTATTCTATGTCGGCAGAAGGGTTTAATTTTTAAGTTACATTGACTCCGACCGCGAAGAGTTAAATCTGTCGCTATTGTGGAACAAATATTGCTAATCTAATGCTCATTCTAGCACTGTCTCTTATTAGACTTCTTTTTCTAGGTCGGAGAAGCGTTTAACTTTCAAGTTAAAACGGCTGTAAAGAGTTAATCATTTCGGTATTGTGAAGCCAATATTACTGATCTAGAAATGAAGCTGTATACATCCGTCTAACGCTCGTCCCAGAACTGCCCGATTAGATTACTTATGAGGAGCTTGCGATTTTTAGATGGCAAGACATACCAAGTCGTTTTTAGTGCTGGGTGGGTACAGATCTGAGCTGCGACTCTATTCCCCTCGAATCCATCGCGTTTTCGTAACGAATGCGAGCAGTGCGAAGAAACATTTATTATAGCTTACGTCGCCCCCTCGGCCCGACGTTTCTCCCTCCGTCTTGCTCTCCCACCCCCTGTTCCTCGGATATTTGTACATATGTAGTTTGCAGCGGGCTGCAATTGGATATTTTTGGAGCGGGCTCCAGCGGAGTCGGACGACAATTTGTGAGCTCGCAGGGACTCCGCAAACCAACGGGGGGCAACGTTCACTCTTTTAACCCCATTTCCGAACGGTCTCGGCTTGCTCGCGTGCTAGTATTACCGGGGAAAGTGATAAAACCGAGGGACAACACGATCCTCGTTGCGACAACAGGCTCTGCGCGGTTTCTCGTAGCCGGATATCGAATTGCAGTCGGAGGACAGGGTGTCGGACGCGGTTATTAATCCCCTAGTCTTATAACATCGAGCCAGCCAAACATTTCAAACCTGAAAAGAAAATTAAACTTTGTACGACAACGACAATCTTGAACGACAACGAAAATCTTGAACGTCAACGAAAATCCTGAACGACAGCGAAAATCTTGAATGACAACAGAAATCTCGAACGACAACGACAATCTCCAACGGCAACAGAAATCTTGAACGTCAACGACAATCTTGAACGATAACGAAAATCTTGAATGTCACCGAAAATCCTGAACGACAACGAAAATCTCGAATAACAACGAGAATCTGCCACGTCAACAGAAATCTTGAACGTCAACAAAAATCTTGAACGTCAACGAAAATCCTGAACGATAACGAAAATCTCGAACGGCAACGACAATCTTGAACGACAACGACAACAAAAATCTCGACCGACAACGAAATTCTAATCGATTTCCCCGTAAAACGACTCAACGTACGAGTTCCAGGGAATACACGATATTTGCTCGACCTAAGCCGATAATATCGCTGGAATCGAATAATGCGTTAAAGTTCCCATGAGATACGCGAGGCTAGTGGTTTCGCAACAAATTCAGATATCAGTTGCGTGGCGTGCTGTACATTAACCGTTGCATTTTACAGCTGCGCGGTGCTCTCTAATCTCGTGTGTAACTTCGCTTTGTGCCGTAGTATTTAAATGTTAATGTAACCACTGAACAATCAATTGTCCGTGCACGCTTTGTAGTTCCTTGAACCACACGGCGTACAGCGCGGCGGTGCGCATTTTCCTCTATCCTCGTGACCTTAATGGCAACTCACGAGCTGAACGAATAAATTTCGGAAAAAAATCTTCGAGCTCGAAGAGGATCGAGAACTTGTACAGTAGTCAGTCGTAGGAAGGGTAGACGAGCTGGGCGTGGTCCGGTCGTAAATCAAATTGACCGAGGAAGAAAAACGAACCGAAACGATTTAAACAGCCGTAAAGAGGGCGACGAACGACCAAACACGATGTTTTTGTTTCGCGGTGGCGGACGACGCGACACGAGTTATCAGCTATTCGAGACAAGAGAATGAAAAATCATCTCGACACCCTCCCCCCTCCATGACCCAAATATATCGACGACGTTGAGCTGTAAAGCCTGTTTCACGGTGGCGGCTGCAGCTGGAACACGTTTTCCCCGCGAGAACGCGGGACCGATAAAACTCGGGGTAAGATGTTGCTCTCGAGTCTGGAGGAACCTTGGTATCCGAGACGACGAGGGAGAGGAAGAGCGAGAAAGAGGGAGGATCGGAGAAGGGTAACCGGAGGCGGTTTTACTCGCCGGTTCACCCTCTTTTTGCCCCGTGTCGACGAGCAATCCGGCAGGCGAAATCTCGCTCGCGTTTATTCCAGCCCGCGTTTCTTTTTTCATCGTTTGATCCGCTTCGACTCGTTCCGCGCCGTGGCCCCGTCCTATCCGTTCGATCCCCAGCGATGATTGTTCGTACGCTTGTCTCCTCGTTAACCGTTTCACCGATCCCGCGATTCCCGCATTTCTCCTTGCAAACTAATCGCAAGTCTGGAGATTAACTGCTAATGGAATCGAGCAACTTGCCGAGTAGGCGTGAGACTACGCTGCTCTCGATACTCGCCGGGGCCAGGAGCAATGGCCCACGGGCCAGTGTAAAAATTAGAATTGTGACTTATGAGATACCCGGGTACCCGGGTTACCCGTGAGATACCCGGGTAAACAAAAATTACTCGGGTACCCGGGTACTCGGGTAAACAGCATTACCCGGATACCCGGGTAGTCGGATAAACAAAAATTACCCGAGTACCCGGATATCTCATGAATACACTGCGGATCTTTATGCAAAATAAAAATCGTTTGCATCAATAGGAAAAAGCAGACGATATATTACGATTACTTACTCTCTTGAACGATTTTAATAAATTTAATTTCATTATTCTTTTAAATTGCACAAAATCATTTATGACCTATGAGATACCCGGGTACCCGGATAGTCGGCTATCTCATGAGATACATAGGTACTCGGGTACCCGGGTATCTCATATACCCGGGTAAAAGTCCGAGCTCTAGTAAAAATGTGGGGATGCGAGCTAGCTGGCCAATCAAGGGTGCGCGAAAGTGGCAAGATTTTCATCCGCGAGGAATCCCTTGAGCGTTGACGCGCAAGATAATCGAGGACTGAAAATGACTCGGGGAACAGCTATCCAGCGCACCGTCCTCTTATTATTCGTTGGTTCTCCCGTTCCGCGGGAGTATACGCGATAATGGAAGGTACGGAGGCTGGCTCGTCGAAATTAATTTGACGCGATTCGAGGTGGTGTCGCGAGAACGAGTGCTCAAGGGTTGCAGGGTGTGTGTGTACGTGTGTGCCGTCAGCGGGGTACAGGGAGGCTCGCGACGATTATACACTTATGCATTCGTTAAGCCCACTTTATTTAATGATTTCGCGTTCGAATATAGTTACTGAATAAGCGGTCTCTGCCGCCACCTGCCTCCCCCGGCTCGTAATAAAGACGATAAATGCATCCGCGATGCGAAGCGAGGCGAGCAAGCAGCGCCCCGTGGCGAAACACGCCCGCCTCCTCCTTCTTCTTCTTCTATTCTCGGTTTCTCGTTTCCCGTTCCCAGGTGACAGTAATCGGGACGACCTATTTCCCGACCGCGCGATACTCGCTGTGGGCCGCTCGCTTCATGCCACTCCTCGAACTCGGTCCTCTTCGGACTCCTTGCTCTTCGTGGTCGTAACCAGACACACATCGCGCGAAACTCTCCGAGTTCTCGCGAACCCTGGTCAATGAAATCCGGGTCGAATCCGAACGAACACGAATGCACCGCGCATCAATTCTCCGCGAAATTTCTTCCATCGATCTTTAATCATCCGCATCGCCCATTCAAAACGTTTCTCCTCCGCTTTTTCAACGGTTAATGCTTCCAGCTCCGTTTTCCGTAGCTCTCTCGACTACCCTGCTTTCCTCCCCCTTTCCCTTTCCATCATCCATGATAGCGGGTGAATTAACCGTTCGAGTGGCGAGGGTCATTTCAGAAATCTGATCGAAACTGCTCCGTAAATGTATAGTTTCCAACTCGCTATTATTAGGTCGTTCGAAATGTAATTTCGCGTTTCGTTTTCGAATGGCATTGCTTCCATTTGTTATTACTTTACCACGATCTTTGTGCAAAATGGACATTTTGTATATAAACTCCAAGAAACTGGAGTAAAGTTGAATTTTTTGTTTCTTAATGCGTTTGGAAGATTGAAGAAATGTGACAGTATTTTGAAATTTTGCTAGCGGTTTCAACTTTTTCAATTGCACCTTTAATTGCATTTTTGTCACACATTAATTGACATTGACATCTACAAGTAACTGAATAGTATTTCTGGAAAATTGTGTCGAATTGACTCGAGGGAATTTAAGGTCACATTGCCTGAAAAATCGCAAGGAGTCATAGAACGAAATGTTATGAAACTTATTATTGGAGTGATAAAAAATTGGCTTTTTTTCATTTTCCCCTGACAGAGCGAAAAGACTTTCCGAACGACCCAATGGACTGTAACGTAGAATAAGCTCGATCGAAAAGTTCTTTCCGTTTCTAGAAGAGGAAAGATGAACGAATATAATCTTTTTAAGAATCCTGTTTGGTTGTGTGTGTAGGCGATGAAGCTCGACTGTTGAATGTAATAACGACAAGTCTGTTGATAATGAAGAACAACCTGCCTATGCTGACACCTACTGTGTACTTCTAGGTAATTAGATTATTTGTTGACGCAGTCAGAACGTCCTGAGATTTGAACCGTGTATGTACGTCCAGTCGTATAGAACCTCTTTATATTATATTATATATTATATTATATACTTCGTATATTATAATAAATCAGTTTACAAGTGTTCAATAAATATAGCTCGTTTCTCATAAGCGAACCTCAACATGGACAAGGGTAAGTCGATCGAAATTAAATTGAAAAATTATACGGTAAAAGGAACGAAAATCTCCGTAGAGAGTCGAGGGTCGGAAGAAGCGCTACCGTTCAAATTAAATTTCGCAACAGACGCGAACGTGTCGCGATCGGTTTGTAAAGATTCATGGGGTGCCGGAGGCAGGCCGACCGACCAGCCGAGGGTTAAATGGTGCATTTAGGTTACAGTTGGTCGCACAAAAGGTTGCGCAACTTGGTCTCATACGAACGTTCGGACCATGATCGCTTGTCTATTCGTGTTTATCCGTAGCACGGCTCTGTCGTAAACTCCGTCGTACTGCGGGTAGAACGTGCGACGCATTCGAACGAGACCGAAGAGAACCGCACCGAACCGCGCGCGTCTGTGTTCTACGACTTCGGCGTAGCTTCGGAGCGGAAATATTGAACGAATCGCGGGATACAAGTCCGGAAAAATAGATAGATCTCTCGCTACGTGACTCTCGAGTACGAGAGTCTCGTTGCTTTCTCGTGCCGGAAGTTTCGAGAACTTTACACTCGGCCGTGCACTAACGCGGAAATACGGTTCCTCGTGTATTTATCCTCCAATTTTCCCGATATCAATTTTCCTCCTCTATAAGTAGACAGCTTTACTCCATGCAAAATAAAAATGTTTTGCATTGACCATGGAAAGCAGGAATAACATAAAACTTAATTTCATCCCTTAACGATTTTGTCACATTGAAAGCAACATTACAACCTAATAGTAAACTAAAATAACCCCAAGAGCACAAGAACCTCTAAACAAGGGGTCACAGAAAACGTGATCTTCCACATTCTTCAATTTTTTAAAGCATTCACTATTTCATATATCACCCAACCAATTTCTTCGTAAATGCACAAAGTCTACAGGGTGTTTCGTCTAAAACAGGACACGTAAATATCTCCTCCAATTGTTGAGGTACAAAAAATATTTTGTGCGTTATTTGAATGGTTTGAAAGAATCGTTATATTGCAAACATTTTTTCGAAGTTATCAAGGTCATCGGTGTTTTTTGACGCAAAACTACATTATTTTTTAATTTCATCGTGTAGCTGATCAAAGAATACATTTCGATATTTATAATAACATGACCTTGAAATGACTCATCCCGTTGCTCCGAGCAACCTAATATCAAAGTCATTTCAAGGTTATGTTATTATAAACATCGAAATGTATTCTTTGATCAGCTATGTAGTTATGCGTCAAAAAACACCGATGACCTTGATAACTTCGAAAAGAAATATTGTTTGCAATATAACGGTTCCTTCAAACCTTTCAAATAGTGCAGAAAATATTTTTGTACCCCCACAATTGCAGGAGATATTTACGTGTCCTGTTTTAAACGAAACAACCTGTATTTATAAGGATTCGGCTTCGCATAAATACGTATAAATTCTAGTGATCGCTAATGATCTAGATGTCGATGCGAACTGCATAAATAAATGAATGAAAACAGAAAAATGTTTGTTCTTACGGAAACGGAACGATTAGTTTCGCAAACCAGTGTACTCTACGAGCGATCTACGTAAACCAGATCTTGTTCCGGACGATCAAGACCGGTATCGATAAATTCTGAGGGGTAGAGTTTCAAGCCGGAGAGGCCAGACACGATGTACCCTTTCCACGGAAGGATATCCATAGAAAGGATGCGAGGAAGGCTGTCGCGCTAGATGAATATTCAGTCGACGTCGACGGTGCCGCGTCGTGCTTTCGAATATTCAGCGTGCGCGGGCCCGAGCGCGAATCCCGCGTACGCGCGCAACCCTCAAACACCGATCCGCGGGAGCACCTTCCCTGTATCCACCCGGAAGCCCCGGTTCGTCCTCTAATCTTCGGACAAATCCCCCGAAACTCGACAAATTTCCAGGGTAAGTTTGTCCCGACCCTAGACTCTTATCTCTATTAGACTTGGTTCGTTCAATTCCCTCGTAGCTACCGATATACATATGTAATCAAAGAATCTTTGCGGTCGTATGTCCAGTAGAGATCCCTATTTCATGTGTATGTAAATACACGTTGTACGTGAACCGTGTACTAAGAATTAAGCATCCGTGAATACAGGTTCGTGTTCACGTTCGAGTCCGATAACTGGTGCGTTATTGTTGCTAGATCAAATTCTTTTCGATCCGTGTACACGGATCCGAATTCGCATTTCGTATCATCGTATTATTATTACTAGATAGATAGATACTTGGTCCCCGCAGGGTTCCAAGTTCATACACCAATCTCCTTCTCTTTACTCTCATCTATCGCCTAATTGCAGCCTATATCAGTCAATTCCAGCGGGACCTACTGTTTTTATGGTGGGTTCCGAACCACCTTGGGCACCACAGTATTTAGATAGCACATGGAAAATTTCCAGAGGTGCCAGCGCGGCGCACAGTGGGCGAGAAAGCGATCTTTGTGGACAAAAATCTGCCTACAACTCAGTTTTCCACCGATTCAATTGAATTTTTTTTTAAATGTTCGTGAAGGTCTATATTTTAGATTTACAGTTTAAAATTTTGCGGTTTAGGGTTAAGAAGCGTCGGCAACTCAGCTGGGACATGCAAATTTATGGTATGGGCGGATGAAGTATCGGAGTTATTGAGTTTTGTAGATAAGGATTCTTGATAACGATTTTTGCGCTGCGCGCCATCAAAATATAGACCTAAACGAACATTTAAAAAAAATTTCAATTGAATCGGTGGAAAACTGAGTTGTAGGCAGATTTTTGTCCACAAAGATCGCTTTCTCGCCCACTGTGCGGCGGTGGGATCGAACCCGCGACCATGGCATCCGCAGTCGCACGCTCTGCCCACCGAGCCACTGCGCTCCTTATTTTCTTTTATATTATTATTATTTTCTTTTATTTTATTATTATATTATTTTATTTTATATTATTATTATATTATTATTATTATTCACAGATCCTTAATGTCTCACTACATGTGTTTTTTAATACACGTTCAAAACCGTGATCTCTAATGTCCAGTCTGGCTGGACAACAATTTTATTGTAAAAACGATCGAGAAAGGCTTCCAAGAGAGATTCGCGAACGCAGTGGCTTGCGTTAGAGAAATATGAGCGATACGACGAATCAGGTGAAATCTCGCAAGCTCTCTCGACAGGTGGGACGCGAGACGAGCGCTATGGGGATGGCGAAGCCTAAATGGAGCTCTCGGGAAACTGGTGTTGAACGACGAGCCGGGAAACGGAGACGCGCGGATGGAAGATTCGCAACCGGAGGATGAAGAGGTCGACTAATCGGATCAAGGCCCCCGGTATGTGTCGACGCTTCGAGTACGCGTCGCTGCTCGAAACTCGCAAAGTACTTCGATCCTTGCCGCCGCAAGCTTTGCCGGCATAGTTTCCGAATTACGTAGTAATCGCGTTAACGTTCCGTAGCGCACCGCGCCATACCGTTCCGCGTCTTCGTGGACCACGCGCATTCCGCGATGTTTCCGCGTTCTCGGTCCAATTCGGAGGATCTTCCGCACACCGGTCCGATGCCGGAGCTACCACGCTTTCACCACCAAATATCGTCGTAGGACGCAACTTTAGCCGACATGGACCAGAAATTGTACCATTGTCTTGGCTATCCACGGATGACGAAGGAAACTACTATTCCTCGAACCACCCCGCACACGCAAAGTAAAGAAACTACGTTCTTTCCAAGCGCTTTACGCTATGAGAGCATCGAAACCACGCCCATCGGACATTTTATACGGAAAACAAAAGCAACTACGGTTCCTAAAGACACTATACACAAAGAGAGCATCGAAACCACGCCCCTCGGGCACTTTATACACAGAAAAAATAACTACGCTCCCTCGAGACACTCTATACAATAGAGCATTGAAACCACGCCCCTTGGGCAATCTATACACGAAAAACAAAAGTAATTACGCTCCCTACAGACACTCTACATACAAAGAGAGCATCGAAACCACGCCCCTCGGGCACTCTATACATAGGAAAAAAATAACTACACTCCTTCGAGACACTCTATACAAATAGAGCATCGAAACTACGCCCCTTGGGCAATCTATACACGGAAAACAAAAGTAATTTCGCTCCCTACAGACACTCTATACAAAGAGAGCACGAACCACGCCCCTCGGGCACTTTACACACAGGATTAAAAAATAACTACACTCCCTCGAGACGCTATCAACAAATAGAACATCGAAATTCACGCCCTTGAGCACTCTATACATAGGAAAAAATAACTACGCTCCCTCGAGACACTGTACACAAAGAGAGCATCGAAACCACGCCTATCGAGACATTGGGGCTTCGTTTTTCAAGGAAATCTCTTCAGAACTAATGCGAGAGCGACGAGGAATCGAAAGTTTTCTATTTCTGTGGCATAGTTCGTATCGAAGCTTTGCCCCTATGGGCAATTCCGAGTGCTCTTTGTCTTGTACCTGGGACGTCCCATCGCGTCGCCTCGCATCTTGTTACAGCCAGAGAGAAACGCCCGCGATTCCGTATGCGAGACGCTGCTCGTATGGCCACCGTCGAATCAAAGATTCGTGGTTGTTGGAGGACCGCCACAGTCTTCGAAAATGCTTGACAGTCGTGCGAGTTCGTAAACCGACGAGTCGAATGAAATTTTCCATATAAATTTTCATGATAGCGTTACGGAAATCTGCGAGTGCGTTTCGATGTTTCGCGGATCCGTGGAAATGCGAATTCTCTATAAGGAATTAAACAGCACCAACTTTCACTTGATAATCGGATAGAATAAATTTTGCGAAACGACTTTAAGCCTAATCTGGATCCTGACGGAACGGCGGAGTCGTACCTCGAGGGAAAATCTCGAGTATCCGTTCGCAGTTCGTTCCGCCGCGCCAAGCCAGCTAAATTCGTTCACATATTTCGGAGCCTACTTTCAACTTGACATAATTAAACGTATACCTAATTTCTCAGCCGAGCGACAAACGAATCTCGAGCATTTTCTATCGAAGAACATAAGCAGGCTGCTGGAAAATTAGTGTTAAAACTGACGACATCTCACTAGCCGAGGACTCTGGATGCAAAAAAGAAATGCAAAACTCGATTCGACTTTCGAGCCGACAAGTTTCGGGCAAGTTGACGGGGCGTCGCACAGTGGTCGGAACCTATAGATATAATGGAAAAAACCCATAACTTCGGTATTTCTCAATATTTTTTAATAATTCTTTTTTTATATCACTTCTTAATCTTCACACTTCTCATATTATTAAACGAAATTTTAAACAATGAACTTAACATAATTGTTTATACAAAATATTGTTTACTACATTACGAACTATTATTTCAGCATGTCAAAATTGAAAACTTGAAATGGTATTAAGCAAACAATATTAATTAATATTATTAATTTTTTATTAACAATTTCGTTGCTGAAACTTCATGCGCTCTCGAACTTTAAGCGTTAATATCATCTAAACGTGCAAAAACGTGCAGCTGATTTTTGCAGGACTATTGTGTGATGGTGTCTTCTTTCAAAAGATACCACTCAGAGAATGTAGGAACGTGTAGCTTCTTTTGTAGAGCTAAAGAAAGTAGCTGCAATATTAAAATATATGTATCCAACTTTCGGGCTTTATATTGTTATTTTGGTTGTGAGTTTTCGAAAATTATTTGCATCGGGCATAAGCTGAGACTATATACATTTATAATATATAGCATATATCGTTATAAATGTCCCCAACAATGAAAGAATAACGTCGAACGAGTGGTTAGAATTCTGTAAGAATCGAACTACGACCTGAGAGGTCTACTTTAGATCTATTTTTCTCCGTTATTAAAGAGAAAAACATAAATCCATTTTCATAGCTAGATACATTGGTTCATGGCCTATCAGCAAATAGAGATCGATATTTGAAATAACGACTTTCATAATTTTGGGTTTTTCCTTTTTCCGACCACTGTGCGTCGTCGCGTCGACGGAACAGAAATGGAAAAACGACGGTGCGTCTGGGTCGGGTCTCGGAGTTTCTCGCGGCGGCGCGGCGGAGGGTTGTTGCTCGCGGAGTCTAGAGTTCGCGGGGTTGATGCGAGGGTGGTTTGGGGCTCGCAGCAGAAAAGCGTGGACTGTCCTGTGCGAGCGGCGGTGGTGCGTTGAATGTGGTGCATTCATCGAGAAGAGGCTGCGGGGCCATGGCGGAGGCCGCGACGGCCCGAGAAAAACCGGAAAGATAGCATCGCCGTTTGAAACGGTTCAAAAGGACGCGAGAAACCGCTCGTCGCTTGCCCGACCCGTCCCACCCACGCCGCCTGCGAGATCGCGTTTCGATATCTTTGAGCGAGCGCGTAAAATTAATCCGAATTTTCTATCCTTCCGCGTGGCGTCCGGCGCGAGAACCGCGCGGTCTCACGCTTCGTTACGCTTCGTTAGCGTCCGCGTACGCCACGGTACCCCACGGCTTCGACAATGATCACCGATGCACGCGCGCGACCCAATGAAATATTCGTCGTGGTCGACGCGGAGGATCGATAGCGCCGTCACGCTGTGCCACGCCGCACCACACCGCGCCGGGCCGGTAAACGCGTTCGTATAATTAAAATAAGTCGAAAGCCTCGCGCAGACCGGTCAAACATATGTATACGCAAACATTTGCTCGAGGCTTTATTTGGAGATTCTTTATTCCTCGGCTGGCTCGCGACCCGCCTCATCGACTCAACCCGTCCCGCTAATTAGATCGGTATTAATTAATATCCGCCGTATGTCGCTGGCCTAGTAGCATTTATGGTTGGCGTTTTGTTGGACCTCCGTTGGGTAACCGTTCGAAATGTCACTCTTTTTTACAATTGGGCCAACGTTACTATAAGTCGAACCTAGAGAGCCTACATTCTGATTTTCTCTTTAATAGTTATTTTTATGGTATATCAGAAATAATGTACATATTAACAATGTATTTTTACGGTAAAATTTTGGGGGGAAAAAGGAAAAAAACTGAAATAATACCCACGTCGGATCGTGGCCCACCGTTGGCCAACCGTAAATGCTACTAGGGTGCCGTTCTTCGATTCTCGCGATTCGACAAAATCTTTTATATTCGCGGCTAACCGAGAGTCGTTCTTCCTCTCCATCTTGTTCGATCATCTCTGCTGCTTTAACCCTCATACGTTCCTCAGGGTGAAAACTCACCCATTCATTGTTTTCACATACTGCGAAATTATTCATCCTTTTCTATCTACGTCGTGATATGTATTTCTTTAAAATGTGACGCAATAAATGAAACATAATGTGTTGATTGAACGTGTAAAATAAAAAACCGGTGAATTATTATCCTAGTCTCTTTCATGCAGCTATTTTTCAGGAGCGTACGAGGGTTAAAAATGATTTCGCTAGACGTATAGATAGGCGATCAACGCGCGTTAACGGCTCGATAAATCCTGTTCGGTCCGTCTATGGTCCCGACTACCGCTCGCTCCTTTTCAAGATCGTCGAGACCGACGATCGCAGAGCGTGATCGGCTCCTGTATCGAGAATCGCGACATTGCACGGCCGAACGAATTTCATTGGCCCGATGAACGAGCGATTTCGAATAAAACACGCGACACCGATCAGAGTTTTGCGGTCCGCGTGATTCGTCGGCGACGGATCGCCGACTCGCAAAGCCTCCCGGTGATTTCGGCTAGCGCGACGGGAGGGAGCGAGAGAGATGGATCTGTTGACGTGTTTCGACCACTGGCGAGAGAGGAACAGACAGCGTGGCAGAGAGACAAACGGAGGACGGGTAACAGAAAAGGGGGAGCCGTTTCGAATTAAACGAATAGGCAGTCGACGCGTTAGTGGGCTAACAAGCATTTGGTTACTCGAAAGGCAATTCGCGTGCAGTCGATTAAACGATGCGTCACAGCGCGTCGCTCGCTCGACAATGTAACCGCGGCGAGGATTGTCCGGATACCGAACGGTCCGGCCAATCTGCGTTCTTCGTTCGAATTTCCACGATTTCGATCAAAATCCGGAGCCCTTTACCTCGACAATCTCCATACACCGTGCATATGTATACGAATCGGCGACGATCGGCGGAAATAAAAGGGCGACGCGTTGTACCGTATGCATTTCGAACAGTCAGTCGCCAGATGACATGGCAAATATCGGTCGTAACTTTTTACGAAGCCAGAAATTTCGGGACACTGTGGAAATACGATTGTCGAACCAGCGGGCGCCGCGATGTCACGGGACGCGACCGTCCGGTGTTTATGCGAACAGAAACTTTTCCGAGCTAATGCGCAAAAACCGAAAGTTGAACGGACGCTCTCGCTCGTCGATGCTTTCATCGGGTTACGAGCACCGTAAAAATCTCGTTAAACCCTGTTCAAAGTTCTTAGCGCGCCGGGTTCCGCACAATAGTGCGATAAACGCATATAAACACCCGTAGTGTAATTATCAGAAGTAAGTTTCGCTGGTGAGTTATCGACCGACAGCTTCTTGCATCGACGTTGTTTTCCTCGTTTTCGGGGGGGAAAGTGAAAAGCTGCGCGAGAAAAGGGAGGAAAGAAAAACGAGGATCGTTGCTCGCGGCCGCGATAATCGTTTATGGCCGTACGCTGCTTCTCGCCCGCGCTCTTTCTCTGTCCCTCTCGCACTCTCTCTCTCCCTCTCTCTCTCTCTTTCGCTGTGCTTTCCTCCCTCGTTTTGTTTCACCAGACTTTTTCTTCGGCCGTCTCTTTGTTTGACGCGAAACGCGCGAGCACGCGCCGGAGCATAAGCAAACGTGCTACGGTATGATGTGGTCGTGGAACGCGAGCGGGCGCAGCTTCCAATTGTTTTTACAAGTCGCTCAAACGGCTGCCGGAGCGTTGATTCGCTTCTCACTTTCTCTCTTCACCCACCTCTCTATATATATGTATCTCCCTCTCTCTTTTACTCTCTGTGCCTCAACGCCGAGAATCACCGCGAAACGAGCAATTCCAACGGCCACCGCTGGACCAGGATCATTCACCCCCACAAATCTTTCTCTCTCGCCCAACCAACGAACATTGCCGACTTCGTAGATATAAAAAATACGGGCTGCTACATTTTCTTCAAAGCTGCGTTAAAAATCGATAAAACGAAGTTTCTCTTTATTATTATTATTATTATTATTATTTATTATAGATGGACAGAAGCCCTTTTTATATAAGTATTTACAAACAAAAGAAAAAAGGAGATAGGTATAAGACTACTTATCTAATAAGAAGGAAGGGACATGCGCACAAAGACAGAGAACAAAAAAAAATAATACTGGTACAATTGATAGATATTATCATATAATCCTGCGTAGTTGCATTTTAAAATTTTGCAAACATTCAATGAAAAAATCAATACGATTATAAATAGTGCATGATTTTGCAATAATGCGATTCATTGGATTAATTAGTCCATAAGTAGATTTATTTTTTAGATAAAAATTGATTTGCGCAAGTAGAGAAGAACAATCAATATGATTATTAATTAAATGAAAAATAAAGCTCTGGTTGGATATTATTCTTCGAGCAGATAATGGATCTGGGTTCATTGTAGTTATTATTGCGGAGTAATTATGATTCAAGAATGACATTGGATTATTTAGCTGTTTTCTTCGAGGATAGGCTATTTGTATTGGAGCCATTTCAGAATCGAAATATGAATCGCCAACGAAGCAGAGAAGATACAGAGAGGAGCAATAACTTTGTCCACCTTGAATATTGCCGTTACTCACGATAATATGACAAAATGATATACAGGGTGAGACTCGTAACACAGCGACTTCAAATAACTCCCAAGTATTATTTGTTGTACGAAGAAGTTTCTCGATGCGTCTAAAAATTTAATCGTACAGCAAATAACTTGGGAGTTATTTACACTACATGACGTTTTTGTTTAATTGGGATGACAAAATTGAAAGAAGGTCAGTTTTTGTGTTTTATTTGAGGGACAAAATATCAAAAAGAATTGAAACACAACGTTTTCAGAAAAATGAACATAGTACATATACCAGATTTGTCAGATGTATCAGATATGATACACTGTACAGCGAAGGATTAATCCTGAACATTCCTCAGGGTGAAAATTTACCCATTCAATATTTTCACATGCTGCCAAATTATTCATCCTTTTATATCTACGTCGTGAGATGTATTTCTTTAAAATGTGACGCAATAAATAAAACATAATGTGTTGATTGAACGTGTAATATAAAAGTCGGTGAATTATTATCCTAGTCCCTTTTACGCAGCTATTTTTGAGGTGCGCGTGAGGGTTAAAAGACTGTATACAAAAGTTGCATGGTATAGAGGGGGGAAATGTTGCGATGTAAACAGTTTCTGTGCGCGCGAAGGTGTGTCGGAGATTTCCAGGTGCCAGCTTGCGTATACATTTTGTTATATTATTACAATGAAAATAATATTTACGGTGGACCAACTTATTGTTTCGCTCTCCGTTAGGTGAGATGGAGCGCGTCGCTGTGATATACTAGTTCCCCGCACAATGGCGACGAGCAGCGCGAATAACTTATACGCGAACGAGCAAGCAACATACAACAAGGGTGTACCGTAATTTCGCGGAGGAAGTTCGCGAGGGTACGCGACCGTCGTCGAAGGAACGAAAGAGCAGATCGGGTTCGAGCGCCGCGGCGCCGCCGATAAAATCGTCGGCATCGGGGCGACGAGCGTCGTTAGCCCGACTGTGAGCCCGGCGACGCCGGTTCTAAGCGCGTTCGCGTTTCAAAGCCTTGTCGATTATCGGGGGAGCCAGGGAAGGGACCGCTTAATTGCACAGTCGTGTCGGGTCCTCGTGTCGGCGCGCTAATCGATTGGATTTCTTAGCCAAACTTTCTCCTCCGACCGATTCCGCCGGCGCAATAATAACTCCGACGCCGGAAACGGGAGAATAAATTAGTGGGTGGCGGACTCGGACCCCGAGACCCGCTCGTCGTTACGAAACGCTGCGCTGCTCCGTTCCGTTCCGTTTCGTTCCCCGCCGCTTTCATCCGTCAATATCCGCAGATATTGCACGGTGATAACGACGCTCTCGCCGACTGTCGCTGTCTCTTATCTCCTATGATCGATCGAGCTATGCTCGACACGCCGGAGGATCGTGCCATAGTATTTTGGACGAGCTTGGCAAGAGGCAATTTTCGTTAGATGTTTTCTCTTCGGTCTCTGCAGCATTAATCCTCGGACGAGTATTGTAAACTCTTCAGGGGGTAGTTTCGTTTCCAGAATAGCAAGGATGCGGATGCGCCCTCTCATTTCTCAATAATGCAGAGATGGGGTTTTTCAGTGGTCGAAAGCTCTAGATAAAAGTTCAATCTAGACCACAGTCGCCCTGAAAAGTCCTATCTTTACGTTTACGAGGCGTAATTTCCATTATTCGGAAGCGTAAAGCTGCGACGGATACATGCTGCCGATTGATGCAAATTACGCGTCGTAAACGTAAGAGTAGGGTTTTTGAGGGAGACAACGGTCTATAGATTGACCTTTTATCTAGCGCTTTTGACTGCTGAGAAATCAAATCCAGCACCCTTGCAATCCTGTGGAAACGAGAGTCTACCCTCTTGAGGGTTTTGCAAGAGTATGGGATAATGGGATTGATAATGCTGCGATGGGATTTTTTAACAGTCGAAAACGCTAGATAAAAGATCAATTGAGGTCGCAGTCGTCCTCAGAAGTCTTATTTTATTACCAAGTTTTTA
>CM052323.1:192226-216070 GCA_028455615.1 Lasioglossum zephyrum | reverse complement strand
GAATTCTACGCCACCTTCCGATTAGCTAGAAAATTTTCTTTTTTTACCAAAAAATCTCAGCAGAGTATCTCAGCGGGAATCGAACCCGGGCCTTACTAAATACGATCGATAGTAAAGACTGAAAAGTAGAAAATGAAAAAACATTTAACAAACAACTTTTTAAAATCCACGCTTATATTAAAATACACTAAAAAGGAGAAAATAATTTTTTTAGATATTAGCGACTACAAATAAAAGCGTGGAGCGCCCACGAAGATTACGTTAATATAGTTTAGCGCTCCACGCTTTTATTTATAGTCACTAATATCTAAAAAAAATTATTTTCTCCTTTTTAGTGTATTTTAATATAAGCGTGGTTTTTAAAAAGTTTTCTTATATATTTTTTTATTTAATTGAAGGTTCTCTAGATGACTGCAATGTAGACACAGTGGATGATTTGAATAATACTGAGATTTATCCAAGACTTCAGAGTCATCTAGTCAGAGATGATTTTTGTTTCTCTAAAATCACTCTGAATCAGGTGCAGCGTGCAACGTGCATGGTGAATGTATCCCCCTGTGCGTAACAGTGCTTTGTCTTGAAATCTGGCGCGACGATCGAGATCGAAAAAAAAATGAATCAATGGAAAACGGAATCGCGGAGAACGGATACTTCAGACGGATAATCATTACCGCGATATCCGGCAAAAATGAACGTCGCCGTCTTAATGCGCGCGCTTACCGCGCCCGCAGGAATTCATCCGTAAATACGAGTGCCATCATTATTATTGCCGAGACAAAAAGAATTCGAACAGGTAACTTAACGACAATAAAGCGACCTCGATGGGAAGCTTGATTGCACGATAATTAAGGCGATAACTGGGTCGCCATTCCACCGGCAATTATTTGAACACGCTCCGGAGAACCCTCGGCAAAAAAGGGGAAATAAATAGGACTACGCGAGAGTTAACCCTTTATTCTGAAGGGAATGCTTTGCTCTGACGCCACCCCCCGCGCGAGTATCTCCGATTTCAGTGTTTCCCTCCATCCCTGATTTCTTCTCGTGTCCCTCTCGGAGCCTGTGGCCCATCACACGAGACCTATGACCAACCGAGTCAGCTTCGAACAACTTCGGAGAAATAAACACTGACAATGAGATTTGCTTTCCTTTTTCAGCTCTGCACTTGTACTCCGTCATTGATATACCTACCTCTGTGGGTACGATCGTCGAAAACGACTTGTTCCTTGCCTTTTAGATGCTAGAATCACGCTCGAACTCTTCACAGTTCGAACTACTTCGAATACGATCCACCGCTTCAAGGAATTCCAACTATTTCGAACTATAGGATCTTTGAAACTGTACCAAATACTTCAAATTATTCGAATATCCCGCCGACCGAGAACTTGCTCCGATCATCGGTTCAAGTTACGTGTATAAATGCGGTTTCTTTCGTCAATATATTTTGATGAAATCGTGTAATCATTAGACTGCGGATACTTCATATAAAATAGAGTTTTTGTATCTGAATTGCAGCAAGCTGGAGTGCGAAGTAGACATATATTTTCTTTCAAATAAATTCGATTCGAAATAGTGTAACAGTATTTCTAAACATTTTTAATGTTATTACTGTTTTAGATTCCACAAACTAATTTTTATGAATTGGGATCTTCATACGAAATAAAAATTGTCTACCTGGAGTGCGACAAACTGGAGTGAAATAGAAATTTATTTTATCATATAATTCTAATGTTTCTACTGTTATCAATTACACGAACTCATTTTTGTCACAAATTCCCAGACATTAATTCCTTGCTCTAGAATTGGGTAATGGATCTTAATAAAAAATAAAAATTGTCTACCTGGAGTGAAATAGAAATTTATTTTATAATATAATTCAAATGTTTCTACTGTTTTACATTACACTTACTCGTTTAAATGCGCTAAATCGCTATAGAGGTCCACCGACAAGAACAATATTGGCAGACTGAAAATAAATTTGTTGCGACACAAGTTCGAGCAGTTCAAATATTTACGCCTTTACCGCCCCAATAACGACAGGTCCGTAAAAAAAGGTCATCTCCGACCCCTGCGTCAGTAACTTGATACCTACTTTAAACTTGCGTTTAGAATCTTTTTTACGACCCCCCATAAAAGGGAAATTGAAGAAACGAAAGATTTTTATGATTTAACGCAACTGTTAGGGCTAGATTGAACGGGTTAATATTACTGATTAGATTAGCCATCGAGTTCTTGTGGAGCCATTAAAATTCACTGAATTCCGCGGGTGCAGTTTATTTGTTTACTTCGGCTAACGTGGTCGTGACGTCATTGAGGGGAGGGGGAGATTTACACACAGCCTCGAACATAGGTTCCGCGAAATCGTTGTATACAACGATGCATGAAATTCTAAGCCGTAAAGCTTCCCTTAAAAGTTCCAGTTCCTGGCTATGTTCCCCGAAGTCGTTAGACGATTACAACTTTTATAGTAGACCATTGTTTCTGTAGTCAATATTTTATTCGGTATACGTAAACAAACTGATCGTTTCCAGAACGCAATTAAAACGTCGACGTCATCGATTGCAACAAGAAGCTCTCGTGATTCGAGACGAGAACGAGAAACGATAGCTGAACGCTAAACCAACCTAGCCTTAAAAGTAACTTGTACCTACATATTCCGTTGTAAAAATGACAAAATTAATTTAATTTATACTTCGTTAAAGATATCTATACAAACATTTCTTATGAAATCATTTTTATTATTTCAACAATAGTAAAAAAAAACCTTCGTGAAAATTACAAGATTGGTTTTATTTAGAATTTGTGCGGCTCTTATTGTAATACGCGTTGTAGTAAAGAGATATCTGTAAGATCATTTCTTATGGAGTCATTTTTATTATTTCAATAATTGTAAAATAAGAAACCTGCAACCCTTGTAATTAATTTTATTCAGACTTCGCGCGTCTCCTATCATAATACACACTCTACTAAAAACATGTATACAAATATTTCTTATAAAATCATTTTTATTATTTCAATAATAGTAAAATGAAAAAGCTGGAATAGGTAATTTTAGCCGGTGATGGTAGGTTTCCTGTAAATGTGTAGATGCAGGAATATCGACGACCGTATCGACCGAGGCCGTGATCGCGGGCATGCAGGAGAGGATCGAACGCGGGCCCCACGAGAGGTCGAACGTCAACAATGGTAGACAGTAGACATTTACCTTGAGTATCACGAAATCCATGTCGCGTAGTCCCGGTGGTGGATATCGAGGCTTGTGGATGATGTTTACGCGTCGTGAGGCGACGGGATGGATTTCTCGGAGGTGGAAACGAGCCCAAAAACGCTGGGTTGTAGGTGAACGGTCGCAGAGCGGAGTAACGAGAAGAAACCGAAGAAGAAGAAGAAAAGATTGCCGGATGAACGGAGCTCGAGCGAAACGAGGAGGAAAGCAGTTCTCTCTGTGGAGCGATAAACGCGCGGGGCACTCGACACTTCTTTTCCACTTATTCGCGTGGGTACGAGTAGGGAACGAGACCGAGCACTCACACGCGGCACGAGGCGGCTGGATCTTCCTCGCTCCGATGATCTAGCATC
Organism: Lasioglossum zephyrum; assembly: GCA_028455615.1. Classification (NCBI taxonomy): domain Eukaryota; kingdom Metazoa; phylum Arthropoda; class Insecta; order Hymenoptera; family Halictidae; genus Lasioglossum; species Lasioglossum zephyrum. Next base: position 212,494 of record CM052323.1, on the reverse strand, counting down.
GCTGCGCTTTCTCGCGAAGCGAGTCGAACCTCCTCGTTCGTGTTTCGAGTGTTCGAGGGACGTGTACGCGAGAGAAAGAATCGTAACCGGCAACTGGACACACGAGGTCGAAAAGACACGATCCGCGTACACGATCAGACGCGTTCGAACGCGCGAAGAACAGTGCGGCCAACACGCGTGGCGGCTCGGCGTCGACTGAGTGCGACGCCGGTCGCGCGCCACGAGTGGGAGGCGTGTCTCGAGTGCGTGACGGAACGAGACGGAGATAAACGAACGCTGCCGAAGTGGGGATACGGCGAGGAGCGACGAGGACACCAGAGAACGGCATTCACCGTGAGGAACAGAGACGAGACGAAGGGATGAGCGACCGACCGTCGGAGACCACAGTCCTTGCGACTATAGCGAGAGTAGAGAACCGAGAGCCGTGTCGAGAGAGAAAAGAGAGGAGAAGAGAGAAGGACCAGCGAGAAATGGATTCAGAAGGAACAGACGCGAGCGACAGGGATTGAACGGAATGGAATGGAACGAGATAGCTCGAACAACTCGTGGGGACAGGCGAATGACACAAAGAGCGAAAGAGAGTTACACAAATGCTGATTATCCGAAAGTACCGTTTGCAACGCTACCGTCGCGATAGTGCAGGTATGCGCCACCGGCGATAAGTCCAACTCGCGCGCACGATACGCATCGCCTCTTTCTTCCTTTCTTTCTTTATCGCTCTTTCTTTCTGTTCCCCTTCCCTCTTTCTCTTTCTATTTCTCTCGACGCGCAACCACGTATGTATTTCAACTCGCGTTTTCAATTCTTTACGAGTCGAATGATTTTTAGACGGCGACGCAGACAGCTTAAGATGATTCACGAACCGCCATTTGACATAACAAAAGGGAACTCCATCCGTGCTTGTTCCGAGGCGAATGTTTCGCGTTCGAAACGCACGAGTCTGCTTGTTCTCTGCCGCGACGTGCTCGCGGATCAGCGCCGTGCCGTGCTATGATACAGAGAGGCGGCCGCATCAGGCGGCACTACAAGTGGGCGGCGAATAACCAGCGAAATCGAGATATTAGGTTGCAACGAAAGTTCTTAGCGTTTTAAAATCAAAATTCAAAGATAAAATTAAGGAATTTTAGTCATAGGTTTATCGAGTAACGTGACAAGTCACCTAGAAAATGGAAAAAAAGTAATAGAAGAGAATGGAGAATATGTTCCAGCCCAATACAAATTTAAAACTCGTTTAAGATCTTCGCACAACAATTAACTTAGGAGTTATTTGAAGTCGTCATGTTACGAGACTGGCTCTGTTTTCTTTTCAAAATAATAATAGAATTCGTGCTTACATTTTGTGCAATTTTCTTTTTGAATCACAATCGAAGATTATTTTAAAGATAGGACATATTTAAGGGCCGTCATTTCGAAGACTTGCATCATACTGGGAAAAATCTACTGCACGGCCCTGTCGCGGATTGCGGCTAGAAGCGTGCAGCCACAATCAACATTGCAACTGGCAGCGTCGTTCGCTAACGGTGAAACGGCAGCCGAGTTACGCTTGTTTTTGTTTCTTTTTATTTATATTTCTATCGATCGAGCCGAACTTATCACATTTATGATCTTTATAGGTTTTTCGGACCGTGAAGCGTACAGGTACGATTCCTTTCTGTGACGGGTAAAATCGCTTTGACGTGGCGAAATCAGCGATCAAAGGTTCATTTTTTTTTCTCAATTTTTTGAATGTAATTTTGTAATCGTGCGCCAGACAGAGAGAAAATTTGAATGCGTATCCCTTTACAATGATTCAGCAGTTCTTACGATTTTCACCGCGACCGGCTGCAACTGAAAAATCAGTCGGCGGCGCGCGGCCGTCGATTAAAACGGCGATTAAACGATTGAATGGGCTCGATCGATTGGTAAAATTCAACGAATTCCCGTGAATTTCGTTGGAAAGATGAACCGCGACGACGCGACGAAACGTTCTACTTCCGAATTGAAAATAATGTAACTGATAATTTCGCTAAAAGGTTAATGGCTTATGATTGTTTGATGATTTCTCAGGAAAGTATTCGCATTATCGGAAAATGTGTACCGGAAGGAGGAAACGCGAACGCCGGATACGAAGCGTTATTATCGGCGTTAGAGCGCGATGCGTTTCTACATGGAAACAGGATGTCGAATTCGTTCGCAGGAATATTAATATCAAATTCTTCGGGCACGTCCGGGCGTAATATAGATCGCAAAGCACTTTATTAGCTGATAAAATATCAGACGTAATTCGCCGCGTCTTTATAGCCGTCGAGTTCACGGCTAGACGGGATGGAATCATAATTATACCGTGATATGGGAACCAGAAAGACCATGGTACATTTGCATCCAATTGATTACCCCGCAAAATGCTACGGTGAAATAACGAACCAATTGTGGAAGTAAGGAAAAAGCTGTTGTGTGTTGATGCAGGCATACACATACAAACAGGAGACACGACCGATAAAAAAGGAACAACACGTATGGGAAGAGACAGTGAATCACTATTCGATACCCTCAAAATTTAAGAAAGTACGATTCCCACTTAGTAACATTTTACCAATCATATTTTCTTGTTACAAAATTTCCTGTCCCGTTGCAAACAACAGTTTAGGCGCTTGGGACACCCGGTATACTCGGCTGACTACATAAATGCATTTACACTTCTCCAAGTTGTTTAACCCTCATACGTATCTCAGGGTAAAAATTCACCCATTCAATATTTTCACATTATGTAAAATTATTCATCCTTTTATGTCTACGTCGTGAGATGTATTACTTTAAATGTGATTACTTTTAAAATGTGACGCTATAGCGTCATTTATATATAAATGGAACATAATCTGTTGATTTAAGTCTCTTTTATATGTACAGCTATTTTTGAGGAGCATATGAGGATTAAGTAAAAACTTCACTTAAGGAGGGTAGACTCGTTTTCTTCAGGATTATCATCGCCCTGGAAAGTTCTATTTTTACGTTTACGAAGCGTAATTTGCATTATTCGGCAGCACGTGCCGCCGCAGCTTTAAGAAAATAGTTACATGCGCATCCTTATGCTTCCAAATGATGTAAATTAGAGCTGTGACTTATGAGATACCCGGGTACTCGGGTTACCCGTGATATACCCGGGTAAACAAAAATTACCCGAGTATCCGGGTATCTCATGAATGCACTGCGAATCTTTATGCAAAATAAAAATCGTTTGCATCAATAGGAAAAAACAGACGATATATTATGATTACTTATTCTCTTGAACGATTTTAATCAATTTAAATTAATATGTCAACGTTCTTTTAATTTCATTATTGTTTTAAATTGAATAAAATCATTTATAACTTATGTCTCATGAGATACCCGGGTACCCGGATACTCAGCTATCTCATGGGTACTCGGGTACCCGGGTATCTCATATACTCGGGTAAAAGTCCGAGCTCTATTATATACGCTATATTACAATGTAATGTATACTATGTTCTAATAAATCTCATATGAGATTTCCTTAAATTAAAAAAAAAAATTGGGTACACAAACTAGGTGAGACCAAACGGTGATGTTTCCAAAGTTGACGTCGAGTGGACATGAACTAAAAACGAGGATAGAAGCGAGAGAAGCTCGTTCTGTTTCGAGTGGAAAATTCGCGCGGCGAAAGGACGAGCGAAGGCGAAGCAGTTTGTTGCGCTGCGAGTGCAATGAAGATGGAAGGAGGACGAGAGGATCGAGGAACGTTGAACAGAATAGGATGGAGACGACGAGGCGGTGGGGGATTCGCTTTTCTTTTATTTACCTGGCCGACAGCCGCTCCCCTCCACCCACACGTGCACACAATCTCGGCGTGGAGAACGTACGCGCACGCATGCATCCACCCGCTCTTTCTCTCTCACCGGTTACAAATACACGCGTGTCTTTCACCTTTGTTTCCATTCCGACACCGCAGACCGTCGTCAATTACCGTCGCGTTTCGGTCAGCCGCGATGTCGCATCGCGTTACCGGATGTCGGCGTCAAGGTTGCATTTCTGCATCGGATGAGCCTCGACGCTTGTGCACTGGACGCGCGACGCGTTCACGCCAACGCGGCTCTCCCGTATTTGCAAACGAATCTCGCCATAGAATTAACTTTTACACTTTTTTACCGGCGCGAGAACGCCCCGTGGCAGATTTTACGGTTGGCTCGCGTGTCACCTGTCGTTTTATTCTAACCGGGAAAACCTCGCTACCTGAAAATTCCAATTCGAATCCATGGATGAATCCATTCGGAATTAATGAAATCACAATGAAATTCCGTATGGTATGTCACATTCCTTGGAAAATCGTGGTGATCTTTGTACACGGAAATTCGGGCGGGCTCCGGTCAGGAAAAACATCGAGAAATAACAATGTTTACCTTGTTATTTTATCGATCTTTTATAACTGTGTCTATTTGACACCGAGGGACAAATTCAGTTCGTGAAATGAAGGACTCGAGGGACGAATGAGGGTTATATTAATTATAACTCTTCAATCTGCGAAAATCTGCGACTAATTCTTTTTACCACGTTTTTATTAGCTCGCTTTCTTGTTTGTTTGTCTGTCTGTCTGTCTGTTCGGTGGCAAATTTTGCAATTGATTTTAAATTAACTTCCTGTTCGGACTCCGATCACAAGCCTATATCAATATTGCTGAATAGTATAACAAAATTGTCAATATAGTTTTATAATCGTAAAAAAAAGAACGTACAGAATCGTGTTCAAAATAGTGTTCAAATATTAATAACTATATTACAATTTAGACGATGACAAGATGAAATATGTACGGAAGTGCTTCTGTACATCTACCTGAAAAACGTTTATAGTACAAGAATTCATACACACAATATCCTTAACCCCTTAACCTACAACTACGTATGAGACACGTGGTCTTGTATTCGGGCCAAAACTGATTATCACGGGCCTGGCCCATAGTACATCGGTCGGGCTAAATGTAAATATTATGTTCTGGACCCAGGTTGTTGGAACATAAATCGTACGTTAAGGGGTTAAAACAGTTGAAAATCGCCAATGAACGAACGCGCTGTTTCAAAGACTGCTCAATAAAACAAAAACAATATCGAAGCATTATTCTATAGACTTTTACGTTGGACAGCGAAACTTGCACGATACACGCAAAAATGTATAAATTGACAATTTTCCTGGATTTTCGGTAAAATACCCGGTCGTGCGGAGCGGCGAGCGCGTTGCGTGACTACTCGAGTGTCAGGATTATGGTAGTGAGTGCGTCGCGGGCCCGCGGAAGGGGGCAATCAAACAGAAAATTCATAATCACGATCTTAACAAGAAAAGTTGTATAAAAAGCGACTGAAAAGTTGCCAAGTTCCCGCCCCGCCGCGCCGTCTCGTTTGTAATCCCAACTCTCCTCAACCCTTCCTCATCGCGCCGCTCTCGAAGCCCACTCATAATTACCAAAGTTAATTTGCGAATCGCAATTTAATTGGCCGGTTCTTGAAGGCTCCTTAAACTTCGTCTTTCGCGGAGAGGGCGATTCCCCAGGAAGGTTGCGCGCCGTCTCGATTCGCGCAAGACAGGGAGGGCACGGTGGAAAAGAGAGAATGCGCGAGAAGGAGAGTGGAGAGGGCGAGCATAGAATCGAAAATTTCGATCGTATCGGCCCTCGAACCGAATACTCGAGGGATTCGAACGGCGAAGGGACGTCGTAAAAATCATTGAAAACGAATCCGCAACGAGAAGATCGAATCTGACGGAGAAAATTCGCCGTGCAAAGCCGACACGGTGGCTTTTCACCCGCGAAACTCGATTCCACGGGACGCGTGCGGTTTCGGTGCTCGATGCTGACGTAATAATTAACGCGCGCAGCGATCACCGGCGACATTCGAATAAATTAAACCAATTGATTTCAATAGACGTCGATGCTTACAACTTCTCCGATATCCGACACAAACAGCAGTATTCGTACCAGTAACGCGTTATGACTAGTTGGGGCCTTGCCAAAGTAGAATTTCGAGGCCCCGGGCAGAAACGTAGAATTTCAATCTTGGATCTTGGTTTCTGTTCGGTTCCCTCTTTTGTTTGGGGCCCCGGGCCCCGGGTCCAAGTTGTCCATAGGGAAAAATTGAAGGAGACACCTAAATTAACGACAAAAAATTAATTAATTAATTAATTATATGTTTAACTCCTGTAAAAATATTTGTTTTTTTTTTATTTTCTTTATTAAATTGAAGAGGAATTCCTTTTATTTTTAGATTTTATTCAAAAGATTTAATTCTAGAATTTATAAATATTAGAACTATAAATAAAATAATAATTTATATTTTAGTTATTTCAACTATACTTACATTAAGATATTCAATTCGTATTATAAAATTATTTTTTAATAATTATTTAGGACACTACAAAAGATGAACAGACGACGAAGAAAAATTTTTTCAATATGTTGGAACGTCACAATGTAGCTTCAATATATTCTTTTGGGAAACATTTGAAATACTTTGACGAAGATCACGCACTTCAAGGAAGCAATTGGTCCAAGAGAAAAACTGAAACTAGCAGTATGTATTCCATGTCTGAGCGAATAGTATGAATCGACCTCAAACCGATGAACAACGAACAAAAGCGCGAAGAATAACGAAGTCGGTCGATCGAACAATTTCGTGGTGTACAGTGAGCAGCCATTGCACAACATGGATGGTAAATTATAGTGCAAATGGGGCGAAGGAGATTAAATGTATTAGCGGGCTGCGGGTCTTCATGCAAATTTCCATGGTTGCGAACGTATAAAACCGAAAATTTAGCAACCCTTAAGCTCGTTTTCGAGCCTAGTCGATCAATCGCGGTTTCCTCGGCTATCTACGAACCACCAACCCCGCGTCCGCCTTATAGATGGATTAGCGAGTAAACAGACTTGTAAGGAAGCAGCGTAATTGCCTCCGTGATCCTCCGGTTCGACGTAGTTATTTATCCAAACTCATCAATCTTTCCTTGTCTCCTATCTCCTTCCCTTCGTGCCCTCTAATGTGCTGCCTCTCCAAGTAAGAGTTGTTATTTTTCTCAACGTATAGGTATAGAGTATAGGTAATGGATGTTCACCAACCCTCGCCGATATCTCACGTGTGGATATGTACCTAGTGCTATCTCTCGCGTAGTATTTTTCGTAGATACGAGAGAGAAGATAACTGGTTCGACAGCGTCCCTCGCTACCGGGAGATAGGGAACGCCCCTTTTCATAATTCTGTTTCAATCAGTAGCTCCAATAGACAGAGACTGCGATTACGGGGAAGGTGAAAACTTTTATAGAAATTTCCCACAACAATTTCTTCGTGTCGTACACGATTTGACCAAACTAATGGTTGTTATGTTAATGGTGAATTGCAGATTTCATGCATTTCCGACAAACATCAGTAGGTGCAATCTGAAACAACAAAAACATTAGACGATTTTAATACTACCGTTATACTATTTTCAATCTATTAAACATTTTAAGAAAGAAATTACAGTTCTATTTCAGCCCAGTTTCTTGCCATTCAGGTAGAAAGTTTTTATTTCCCATAAATACTCGACATTAACTTCGACTAAACTTCGACATTTTTCGTTTTGCGAGCCACAAATACGAGAATCTCGAGATTCTCGTGTACCCGTCCCTGATGCCCGACAAAAATTTCTCGCACACACCTGTTAATTACGCGTCGAGAGACACCGAAATGAGGAGGAATCGAGGAAACCGAATCTTCTGAAACGGAGACCGTAGAAGACGCGCGATCGAACCGCGACAACTCGTGCTCATACGTGAGGGGGTTGCAGGAATCGAGAAAAGGGAGAAAAAGAAAGGAAAAATGGGAGGAAGGCAGAGAAAGACCGAGTAAGAGGGAGAAGGAACAAGGAACGTAAAAGGAAACGAAAAATGCTCGGTAGATCACAGACCGCCTAATTAAAAGACTTGCCGTCACGCGGAATCTTCTTTCTTTCGTTTCACCGGGAGAGCTGGTTGCGGGCGAAATCTCAGGATACCGACGTCTCTCTCTCCTTTTGTCCTGTCTTTAATCCTGTCTCGCACACGTATCTATGAACATCCGTTCGTGCTCCTTTGGTAATGAGTCAGGGGTGTCTTCTTTCAAACGTTTGTTGTCCCTCTCTCTCTCTCTCTCTCTCTCTCTCTCTCTCTCTGTGGCCAGCGGCTAAAAGAAACGCAGACCAAGGAGAGACATCGATATTTGCGTAAAGCGCTGCGACGCTGTGTGTGCGTTGCTCGAGGCGTGGCACGCTTCGTTTCCCAATTTCCGTGTTGTCCACTTCGCTGGAACGATGTCGTCACCCTCGACGCGTATAGGATGGCTTGAAAACGATGACTAGCAGCAAATGTTTTCCGTGCTAATTAGATTATCTTAACTCTTCCGACCCGAAGGATCTTGCGGTGTACCTCCTCGCAATCTATCCTATCGTATGCGCGGACGAAGAAAAGTGGTACAGGATCCCGTTTTTTCTGGCCAAAATTCAATTTTTCAACTTTAAGAATTGCTTTTTCTCTCAAGCAAGAACCCTTCGATACCTCGAAATTCAAAATATTAGGCCAGATTACGCTTTCCAATTGCAAAGCTACGAAATTGGAGGTACAACATAAAAGTTTAATTATATAGCTTTTATTTATGGAAGCATTCATTCTTGCATGAATCTGAAAGTTCATATAAACTTAACACTTCGCTGCATAGTGTGTCATATCTGATACAGTTAACAAATCTGGTATACAGTAAACTATGAATGTATTTTCTTACTATTCTAAATTATGTTTATTTTTCTGAAAATGTTGTTTTAATTTTTTTTAATATTTTTCAATTAAAAAAATCATGCAGTGAAGCGTTAAAGTGTGACGAAAGTGGTTTGAAGTAGGCCGAGATTTTTTCCACATAATCAATTCCAAAACGATCATTGCCGGACTGAAGCTTCTTAACAGATTTCCGATATGCTTCCACAAACAAAGAATGAGAAACTTTTTTTAAAAATTTATCCACTTTCTCAAATGAATTATGCCTGTGCGGCGTATCTCCGTCGAGTCGGTCGTAAAAAGTAGGCCGTAAAACCTGTAAATTGCATAATGATCCGAATTCTATCGATAGATCACGCTGTCGACGGTATCGTACACCGGAGGATACGCTAATTGCGTCGAGCTCGTGTTTATTAGAGGACAAATCCGGCCCTCGTTCCTCGCAACTACTTGTTTAAATCGCAGTATCTAGCGATTTGCACGGGTGAGGGCGCGTACGTGGATCTCATTTAAATGGTAATTTAAACGACTCCGGGACAATGCAAAGATTGTGTCCTTCTTCCGACGAAGGTCTCCCCTTTCGGTGGAAGGGAATCGGTATCCGACAACGGGAATTCAGAGCGCGCGGAAGAGCGAACATCCTTGTGAAGAGCAATAGGCAGCGTGACGCGGCGCAGTGGATGATACAGGCGCGCGCCGCGCATTGAATGGGCGTCGGGCACACCGGGATAAATTAACGAGGTGTTTGTCCGCTATCACCCCCACCCTCTACCCCTTTTTTCCCCGGTGTGCTGGATTAAAATCATCCTGTCTTTAATAATTACACGCGGCCGAATGCGCTAAATGAGGCGCGCGTCGCGACGCCTGTCGCTTTTTGATAATGTTATTTACCGCTCCGGTTTACAACGGGCCACCGAACCGCGCAAATACGCTCGAATTACGCGGTGACATTGTGCCCGGCTCCGAATAGGATGGGGGGAGCATAATGCCCGCGGGTTTTCCCGGCAAACTTTATTTCAGGCTCGCGGCCTGAAAGGGAACAGAGTCGGCTCGTTCATTGTGGGATCGCCCTGTGAAAGATACGTATAGGTGTCTCTACGTGCAAACAAAAATATAAAAAAAAGAAGATAGAAAGAGCGGCAGAATGAGCCGCCCAACCGCCCGGACTCTGCTCTTTCCACGTCTGACTCGACTTATTTGTTCGAGCACCGCCGGAAACAGCGTACCGCCACCGCGCCGCAAAATCTTGCTTTCACTCAGGTGACCGTTCCGTCCTCCGTTCCATGTCCTCTGTCCGCAACCCTTGGTCGCTGGCTTGTCGGATAATTAAGTGAAAAGAAGAATGGCAAGGTACGTTCTCGCATCCTTTTTATATTATTAACTTTTAATTCTTTCGTGTATTGTACAATTCCAGAAACAATCTCTATCGTTGCGCGTAGAAACAACGGGGAAACAATGGGGAAATAGAAACCGGTTCACCGTGTAGATTTCACAGATTCATAGCGTTCTCGAACAGCTCCAGCATCCTCTTCATCTCCTTACTGAAAAAACGACCGAAAATGAAATGTTAGCGAAGAGAGTAAAACTACGCGTGGTATCTCCCACCGAAATATCTCCTTCGAATAATACGAGCATTTAAACGAAGACGATATTTTGGTAGGGAAACAGATGTCTGGATAAAACGGTTCTTATACTCGCACTTGCTCAGCTAATTTGTACACTGGTCCCATAGACTTGGATAGCTCCTCGCACTTTGCCATTAACTGGTACATCGATTTAATATTGTAATCTATCGCGTCGCACGTTTTGCAAACCGCGTCTCTGTACGTTTCTAAACATCCGACCGTCAACGCCGATGCCTGAAAAATTCAGCCGTTGATCTATTTGTTTTTACCGCTACTGAATTTGCCGTTAGTTTACGCAAACGCGAAGAAATACACGTGTATGTTTATGGCACGTTTATGAATTCGTTCAAGAATTGAACGCCGGCTAATTAACCCTTAGCACTCGGGTGAACCATTATTCAAACTATTGTTTAGTTTATTAAATATTTTGGTATCTAATCAATTACTAAACATTTAAATATTGCACGAGATATTATATCAATTTTCTATTCATACAAATAAACATATTAATTTAGAATGCAATTGTTCTAGGGCCGGAAGAAATGTATCATTTTCGAGTTAAAATTTCAAATAGCTCCGAGTGCAAAAGATTTAAGCAAGTGCTATCGATTTCCAGTGACGTCACCGGAAATCTACAAAGAACGAAATGAATCGTTTACACTGTGTAGAATCGCGGCCAGATTCTCCGTCAACGCGTCGACCGAAGTCGCGACTTTCCTCGCTTCCATTTCCAGCTCGTTCAAAATATTGTGATCGAGGAGAGGTAGTTGAGGCGTCAGTGCCTGCCTGTACAAACAGGGGGTGGAGCTACGGGAACCCGGAAACGACGGGGTTTCCCCCTTCTTCGTCACTGGACTCGAGAGTTTAATTTTATTTTCTAAATCTTCGGCGACGAACAACACCATGTCCCCATCTTGCATCACGGTCCCTTCGAGTTGCAAATACCCGATGGCCTTGTGATAGCTGGGAGGATCCAATTCCTCGTCATCGGCGGGACTACTGTCACCTCTGTTCCTTAAATTCAGCTGATCGGGTCGACCGCCGGCTACGTTCATCTTTTCCAAACTGTCTTCCAGGAATCTCGTTCCGTCAATATCCGGCGAATCGATTAACGATCTTAATTCGGAAATCGGCGGCGACGATTGCGAATCGAACGATATTTCGGAGTAAGACGCTGTCATCTCGTGCAGCTGAAATCATCCAAGTTGTCAATGTTTATAGAATATTGTCGTCTCTATGTGTGTACGTTTAGAAACAAACCGACTTCGGGAATGGGAAAGTAAATATCAGCTAAACTATAAACACAACCTAGCAACTCCAACCTTACTCTATCTTCATCGTAATCGATAACAGTGCTCTTTTCACTGCGCGTTGCTCCCGGCTTCGCGTGTGGCTCGCTCTCCTCCGGGTCCATGTTCGACCAGTGATTGCAACTCTTTCCTTTTCCTTGTTTCTCTAGTTAGATCACACTGTCCAGTGCCACTGACATTTTCAATCGCGGAATAACAACCTACGACACTATCGATCACTTGTATATATGTATACATACGTATACCAACGTACACGGATACGCATTGTCCATTGACAAACGAATACACCGAGTTGGAGAATAGACGTGGATTTTTTACGATGACATCATAGTTGGGTTGGTTGCAATACTGCCAACTAGTAAACTGAGGTACGCTAGGGACAACCAGGGCACGCGGGAAATTTAAATCGGCAATATCTCATAATTACAAGTCTATTCATTTTAATTTAGAATGTAATATTTATTAACATTGGTTTTCGAAGTATTTCTGTTAATTTTACAAAATTGATAAATTAAAAATGAAGAAATATTATGAAATAATAAAATGATGTATTTGTTGTGTCCGTACTTTTTGCTATTGTCGTTTGCAGGTTCAACAACCGTTGCATTACCACCTGCATTACCACCCCACAAACAATACTCTACAAAGTCCCTAAATTTAGTATTAACGGAGAACTATCGATAGCCGGCGGTATCGATAATCTCCGATATCTGAAGTGTCAATTATCGATAGTTCTCAATAACGATGATCATTGATAATTATCGATGGTACCATCGATAGCTCTCCACCTCTATTCTATCCCGTGTTTACATTTCTTCCGTCACTATTCGCCGATCACAAGAATGAGTTGAAAGCAATTGTAGAATGTAATTAAATATTAACGCAAAATGACTTGCTGATAATTATTGAGTTATATTACCAACTTCTTTTCTAATGTCAAACGTAGAATTGTATTTACTTTGCGGTTGAAACGACGTCGGCACGGTGCAACGAATTGGTTAAGTTTCCAATTATTTGAAACATGTCACATTTGAACGTACTGCTATTATTTTCTACACTGTTTTGTGTTATCAAAATCGTGTTCCCGTACGATGATTTTTTCGATGAAGAGCTAATGTTGAAACCATTGTCGAGCAATCATGTTTACGCATACTTTCAATTTACTACTGTATGGGAAGCGCCGAAAGAAACGAAGACGCGTAAGTTACGAAACGAAAGTTAAAGCACATTGTCGCTAATTAAAAGTATCATTACTAACAATTATATACACACATTTCAGTACAACATTCCCATTTATTTCCACGAGGACTTGGAGAAATTATAAGTCGTCACGGTGTAGACGAATTACACCTTACTCTAACTAAAGGATTATGGAATTATCAAAAATGGGGATACCCCTATCACGATGCTGGTCCTGGTGCAGAAATCACTACGTGGTTTAACAACGATGTTGTCAAGTAAGGCACTGCTTCCAAGAACATTGTTCGCAAAATAAACTTCTCTCTAATCTCTTATCTAATTTCTCAGCATCGATAACGAGTGGAAAGGTTTGACAAACGCTTTGGCTGGACTATTTTGTGCCTCGTTAAATTTTGTTAATCCCTCCAACAGTATGTCTCCGGAATTCACATTCCGACCTAGCGGTATCATAGAAAACAATAGTATTAACTCTAGTCATTTACGCTATTCGTCCCTGCCGAGGGAGATAGTTTGTACAGAGAATTTAACGCCGTTCAAAAAATTACTGCCATGCGACTCCAAGGTACGATTATGAACAACCAGCCTTTTATTGTATAAGGAAATATTAATATGTTCTTTTGTTTCAACAGAAAGGTCTAGCAACATTGTTGAATTCAGCATACATTCATAATACAAATTATCATTCCATCGGTGTTCACTTCCGTGTGAAATGCTCCAATGCGAACTGTACAAAAACAGCATTAGAATTACGACTGACTGTTTCACTAGTATACGACACCATGGTAGACACATCCCAGGTAAATATTTGTTGCAATTTAACGAGACTCGAAATTAATTTCATGGTTCTTGTAGGACTGGTCGATTCTAAAATTTTTTGGAATTGGTATTAAAGGGGCATGTCCACTGGCGTCGATGAGCAATATATATGTAGACGTAACTAATAACAATACGAACCAGGTCTATCAATTAACACCGCCTCCGCTTGCTAAATTTACTCTAAGAGGCGGTCAACGTAACGAGATAGCCATTTACAATGTTACATCGCACGCAGCAAAAGGAATATTTAATATTGCAGTTACTCATAACACTCCTCCCAAAGTTAGTTTAAACTATCCATCGATTTTGTTTGCGAACAGATATATTATTGGTAAGTATAAAACGCTGTTAAGTTACAAGTACAGATGGGCAAGACGTCTAGAAAACATTTCTTTCGTAGGCTACGGACAGGAAAGGGGCAGTCTGGTAACTAAACTTTATAACAATTACTGGCAACCACTCGACGTGGTACTGTTAGAAAATATTCCATGGTACTTGCTTGTATATTTCCATTCTGTTACAATCACGTGCGAAGGACAACGTATAGTTCCATGTAAGTAACAATCTCGTAAGCATTACACAGTTCTTGTTCCCTCATCGCTTTCGCCACATCATATGTGATTTAGGAATTTATACCAGCATTTTGTTCCGAACCGTTATAGAAACAGAATAATTATACAGGGTGAACCACGAATATCGTGACCAGTAATGATTACTGTGTTATTAAAAGTCCGATCGCACATGCTTTTATCAGGTATAGCATAGTTTCAAGAGAGTTTTTTCACGTGATTATAGCAAATTTTTCGTCAATTCTTTTTTCTCACGATTTTCCCAGGTCACCTTCAATCTTGTACAGATAGACCTATCATTTTTTATGCCTACTTGTCAGAGAATTTCAAGGCGAATTCGGTAAGCATGTAGCTATTTTCATAAAGCTGCAATACTGAATAACCCCATCTTTGCATTATCGAGAAATGAGAAAGCGCATTCCGCATCCTTGTGATAACGAGTCTACCCTTATAAGTTCCTGATTTGATTGTGTTTCTTTGTGTTTCAGTGGCTCAACGCTATTTACCTGGCAAAGAGAGGAAAAGTCCATACTATCTTGAAATGGTGTTGCGCTTACCGCCACGATCGGTGACTAAGTTCTCCATAGAAATGGATTATTCGTTTCTGAAGTGGCAAGAATATCCACCGGATGCCAATCACGGATTTTATATGGGCTCAGCCGTGATTACCGCGTTGCTTCCGATAGCAAGAAATTACAGTGCGCTACCGCGCGATGGAAGTACTATAACATCCAGGTATACCCTCGGAATATTTTTATAGAGAAGTTATATTAAATAGTGATTCCATTCGATTAACGATACAATGAAAATTTTAGTTTCAACGCTTCGAGGGACGGGTACTTGGTACAATTGAGGACGGAATCGTTGCTCATCAGTCTACCCACGCCTGATTTTAGTATGCCATACAACGTAATCTGCTTGGCATGTACAGCCGTCGCTCTCGCATTCGGTCCGCTTCACAATATCTCGACGAAAACGTTAGTGTTGAAGAAGGTAGAGATGGATTGGAAAGAGAAACTGTTCGCATCCTTGATGGAAAAGATTGTTAAACTGAAGAAGAAAAAACAAGAATAAAAATATGCGATTTATTTGTCTTGTTCCTACATATAAATGTATTCTTAAAGATAAGCGAGATAGAGTTAACGTTATAATTACCAAAGACAGAAAATCGCTCAAAGAGTACAAAAACACAAAATTCGAAATATGATGCGAGTGTAACGATTTGCAGGAACAATTACGATTACGGAAAAACGCGAACGGTTCGGAATTAGAATTTTTTATTCGTGTTTTTTGTTTTGCGGTTCTTTTTTTCTTCTTCTTTCTTCGTTACGTTACAGAAAGTATCAAAAGTGCACACAAATCATTCTTGTATAGCGTCGTCGGATTTTAGACACATACCAATTGGAAATACCGAAAATTTTTATTGATTTCGTGTTACAAACGTTAGTAAAGGTTTTTCATCTTATGAAACTTTACAATGCACTGCAAATGATAAAGGTTGCGTGTATTACGTAATTATTAAATGTTTTATTACCATGTAAAATAGAAACAATAAATATTGTAACAAATAACGCCGCGTACAATGAATAATTGGAGAACCAGAGCTATTAATAAACTATGGCGCCGATCTAAGTATTGGGGAAATGTTCGTAGGCGTACTCAACATTGTACTACGGTATTTGCTTGTACAAGTCTTGTTACCATCGTTCAAAATGTTATCATTCGGCCGTCCGCTGACCTGATCTGACGAACAAGTGGGCAAATAAAACTTTGCCGATGATAGGTTCTGTAACAAAGATTTTTTCATATCATCATCGGTGATGAACGTTAACGGGTTCTTATTTTCATCTGAGAGCGCAGACGTAATTGAATTTTCCTCGTCGTCCGATGAACAAAGGTCGATCACTGTAATCCTGTTTGGTGTATTTATGCAGAAATTTGTTTCTTTTATTGATGGAGTTACGGTTAGATTGTTTTCGCCACAGCAATCTGTGACTCTTGAAAGCGTTAAATTTTCTACACTTGCCTCGTTACTAAGGATCTCATCATAGTCTTTTTCCATTGGATTCGAATCGCTTTCATCGCTTGGTGCTTTACGTTTGGAGGATACGTTCGGCGCAATATTGTCTACCGTTTTCGCCGTCGGTTCTGAGTCTTCAATCGACAATTTTTGTTCAACAGATTTATTTTTCAATGGATTTTGATTGAATTCATTTATTTGTTCTTGTGTCAGTTGTGTCAGAAGAACATATACAGGCCGACAGGCAAAGTATAACAATTGCGAATGTATACTTAACACTAAAAGAAAGAAACAACCTTTGTAATAGTGCTACCAGATTCCAGGTTCTTGACTCATATGTTTCGGCAACGTTATCATATAAAGAAAACGTTTAATGGTTGAGTACTCACTTGGCTTTCTCTTAACAGTATTTATAAATTGATATTGGTGCACGTAGTCGTCTAAAACTTTTTCTTTGTTCGGTTTATACGTTACAATCCATCTGTCGTTATCGAACTCCGTCTCTAACCATTTTGGTTTACACGAACTGTTCAAAACAGGAGCAACAAGGTGTCTCTCTATTCTTTCCAGCCTTTCTTGCTGGGTATCTTCGGTCATAGCTTTCGACTTTTTTGCTAATAGCATTCCAGCAGGAGACGAAAAGGGAATACTCGAGCACCTTGCAAAGTTAATAGAACCACGAACACGACGGGAGCTTCGTTCAGCGACATTACTATTCGTGGACGCTCCTTCGTGAACTTCGGTCGTTGTGGCATTCGCTGTCGGTGAACGTAACCGAAAATACTCCAAAAATTGATCTTGCTTTAACTCCGGTTTTGTAAACAACACATCCGGCGTGGTCGACCGCGAATTACTTCCGGTTTGCTCCTGTTCGCAACACGTACGCTCGTGTTCCTACAAAATATTATAATATAGTATCCAGTGTTATTTAACTTAACTCGCGGCATCTATTTTGTACCTTCATCTTTTCGAGGCCTATAAACTCGGCATCGCAATTGTCGCACAAATAAATGTCTTCGGCTGGTGGTTCAACCATCAAAATGGAATGCTGTTGTTGTTGCAGCTTTAATTTATTCGAATTGCAACTAGCAACACCGCTGCACGAGAGTAACTTTTTTCGTGGACTCTCGTGTTTCTTGTCATAGTTCTATGAACATGAAAACAAAAATGTATTTTCAGATTTACAATGAAACTACGATCAAATCAAATGGCAACTCTTTTTATATCTACTGACCATGTTCTCATTACGAAATGTGACTAATAATTTTCCAGTACTTTTGTGATAGAGACTCGTAGTGGAATCCCAATTGTTAACATACTCTAAGTCGTCGTGTGGATACCGAGCGAGATATGAACAAAAACGCAATAAATATTCGCTCCTGTGGTATGTGTAACATCTGAACACTAACTTCTTCAAATTAGCCATCCAGTTCTAAAATGCAATAAACATTAATCGATTATGCAAAATAAAAATTGTCTGCATCGATTACAAGAAATAAAAACCAAATGTTATTTCTTTCACTACAATTTTGTATATCATCTACTCAAATTTGCTATAAATGCATAAAGATCCGCAGTATAATTATCAGTGTGTCGCACGTTTAAGAGAACGTCAACTTACTTCATTGATTCTCTTAGGTCTCGCTAAAGGATTCATAAATTTCACTTCTTTTGGCCACCATCGTGGTTCAGTGATCTCATCTGTAGTGTCGTGTCCCAACGAACACTGAACCATAAATGTTACAAAACGCTCCAACTGTGCCTGAAATTCGACATTTTTATTATATTTAATTTTCTTGCACAGCCAACTGAGATCAGCCGATATACTAATATTTCTGGAATATATAAGAAACATCGTAGAAAATCTTATTCATACTAATGTAATTTTTTCCAGGGAAGTTGGATGCCCATTAGCAAACAATAAAGGAAGATTTGATACTACGGATCCTTCTTCGAACACATTATTCTCTTTCATCTCCATGGTGTCTGTAGTGGTCATCATGGTCTGACTGGTGTAACGTGGCGGTTTCTTAGGTAAGCCTACCGCGTACTCCTGTTCTTCCAATGTTAAGAATCTCATATTTTCAAGGCAATCCACATAATTTGCAACTATGTCGAATTTAGGATACAGGATACTTTGCAGTATTCGTTGCTCGCTCCGTTTCTATTCTGTATGAAAAAATTCTTATAAAATACACAGAGATAAATTACAAAACTTCAAAATAAAAAATTGTTTATGCGAGTTCAAGAAACATTACAGAATTGAGTGAAATGAAATAATGCCAGCAATTTGATGAAAAAAAAAATGTGAGTAGGAGAATGCAAAAAAACCGTTATGTAAATTAACAGATCATTTGTATTCTAAACGAACGGTAAACACGTTTAAAATCGACGTGAAAAGAAATGGCAAATACATGAATTTTCGGAGGACGCTTATTCGCGAGTATCGTATACCTTGTTCGATAGCTTTTGAAATGGTCGAACGACCTCTTTCGTTCTCTATTTTCAGACGCTTCACTTGCTTAGAGCCCTCTTCCCTCCGATTTATATAAAATCGAATGTATAACATAGTTTTTATGGCAGACAATTCATTGAAATTCTATAATACAGTGGTATTTACGACAAAGTGGTAACTTTGTATTTCATTCGTAAGCTTGTGAAACGAAAAGGGTTGTTAACTCGTAGCGGATAGAGAAATTTGTACGTGCAGTGGTACGTGATAATTTTCTATAAGTCAATTCATTAGGCGCTGGCGAATACTTTGTGAATGGTAAAAATAAGATAATCACAATCGAAACTCTGGTCTAACGTATCGTCGAATCGTAAATTCAAAGTAGCAAAAAACACTCGAAATATAACACGAACGTATGTATGTGTATATAGATGCACTGACAGTTCCCTCCTTGAACAAAAGGTCTATTTAGCAATGATCAAGCACGGTTATATTCCAAGATGGCGGCGCGAATCGGTTTGACTCCCGCTCACTCCCGCTCGCTTTCGATCGTTCGCAAACCACAATACCTTCGACGCAGCAACATTTTCCCTCCTAATTTTCAGTTACGTGCTACAGTTTTCCACCTGCTCCCATAGCGCGCACATCAACACTTTCGCGCGCAACATGTGCAATGGCACGTTAAAAAACCACTTTTAAAGTTCAAAAGGTTTCAAAGTACTTAGTAGAATTTCCCCATTCTTTGACTGCTCTTCTTTACCAGCTCCGGCCAATTCCGAGTACTCGCCGTTGCGCATGCGCACTACTCGCGATGAACCATTTTCTCGTGTATATCAACACTTTCAAAATGTGTCGGGTACGTTATCGAACGATTCAGCGAAATTGGAATACAAACATACGACAATTCTCGCTATTTTGCATAACATTTCATATGCAAACGTTAAACTAGCGTCATAGTGTAATATTCGATTTTCACTCGCACAATGTTTATAAATAAATCTTTTATATTTACATGATTCAAAAATATGATGAGAACAACTCCTATATTCGTCCTTAGCGTTGGCTATACACGTTTCTTGCTCTTCCCGCCAATTTTCTTTTTTTTTTTTGTTCAATCTAGTGTTCAGTATTTATCGCCAGTATGTACGTATATATATTAGAGGAGTCTAATAACAAAGGAATTATTTATCAATCGGTGATCGGAATCATCGCGGAATGATCAGAATACCTTTCCACCCTTCTACTTATTTCGAGAGCTACTTGTGAAAATCGATACTTCTGTCTGCTTCTTCGTATATTGTATAGTCACAGACTCGAGTAGACTTTGGTATAGTCATGAAGGAAGAGAGGGGAAGTATGGGATGGCCACGGACACTGATATATATACTATGGATACGGTTTTGCCCATAAGCCCCGTGGAAATTTTATGTCACAAATTGAACGGGGCCATGTCTAAGAATTCAGTGCCAGTGCCGTCTTAGGTTCGACCAGTGTACTAAGGGAAATAGCGCGAGTTTC
>CM052323.1:36857-182558 GCA_028455615.1 Lasioglossum zephyrum | reverse complement strand
ATTTGTATTGTATGAAAATAATAAATGCGGAATAAATTGAATTTATTGACCAAATAAGAAATAAACATGCGATATAAACAGAAAAATGAATATTAGTATAAAGGAATTGAATACCGATCAAAACACGAGCTATACTTTTCTCTTATTTAGACTCGCAGATATACTAGCAAGGCTTGACCGGTGAAATCTGAAATCTGGGATGCTGTGTGTATATGACTTTCTTTCTGCGTATGTATACGCATGTTTGTTGTGTGGCTAGGTAAAGTTGGAGTCATATAAAGACCTACAGAACAATGGAAAGGAACTAATAAATACCGATCAAAATCATTTTTACAAACATTGGAGTTCACGCGAGAACTGCACAAGATAATTGTAACAGTTTTATACAATTTTTTTTCTCTGACAATGAGAACAAGCCGAAGAACGACGAAACGTTCTTTCTCGTGTTGACAATGAGTAACGGTTGGTAGGCTAGTTAGCAGGGTTGAATTAGGTCTTTATTTGGAAGATACATAGGTATTTGTAGGATATTTGAACATAACTGTAGATGGAGGTGATTAAACACAAATGTACAAACGAAATACAATACGGTACTCCTTATCACGTGTCTGGCGTGGCGTGAGCGTGGCTTTTTGTCATCGGCGCACTATTCAAACACGCCCTTCTCTGGCTCTAGTCAGTAATTGTACACTCGACTTACATGCTAAAGCTCCGCACTATCGCTTCTTTTCTTTTAAAAATAATCATATATATTTTGCGATAAAAAAATTAGGTAATGTTGCTTCGTAAACTCGACATTGCACTGCAATCTCTTTTACTTGACCAGTTGCGGAGGCGACCGTGAAGAGTTTCGCGGAATCACACAGAAAAAGAACAGATCGAGGGAGCTACGTAATTCGTTATAAACCATGAAACACGTCTTTACGTTTCAGAGATTCCCGTGTTATCATGTAAAAACCTTGTTCTCTCTTTCAACTACTAAATCTCGACAACTTTAACTTTCTAAATGCTTCAGAAATTCATAGACCACGAAAGGAATATGAAGTTAAGAAGATATATAGCGCTAGAAGGCATTGCTCACTGTATCCTCTTTTTTCTGGTACCTTAAAAAATTCTCTAGAACGATGCGCCGCAAGACAAAGAGATGGTCGTGCAGATCATCTATTCGTGTAATCGTTTTAACGTTATTCTTTAAATACATTCTTATGTGTCTTTACGTGAAATGCTTGTACGAGTTCTCATTTTTTTTGTATTTTTTTTTATAATAAAATTATATTTCTAATCTTTGTTGATCAGCTGTTGTTGCCCTGTGAAAACTGCCTTCTGTCACAACACAATAATACTTGCATGGTGGGTTCACACTTCTGAATTTGGTTGATTTCTTCTTATATCACAATATTTACGTCTGCATAATGTTCTCGTTAATATTAATAGGATTTTCCCCCTGATAATCGCAGATACCAAATTCAAATTCAAAATTTAGGTTATTCGTTGTCTCATTTAAGAAATATCCTAAGCCGTATAATAAAAGAAATATGCTAAACGCGTAGTTTCCCCTTTTCCGTGTTACTCAGATTTTTCTTTCACATTCTCTCTCGTTCGTTTCCTTTAACCGAGTAAACTCGTATCGACTAACTAGTCAATTAATCAACGAACGAAATAATTAATTACTTGTTCGTGAACGTCAAGGTTACAGTTTTAAATGTTAAAACTCACGCTTAACGCCATGCGCAAAGTTTACTCGAAACTTTGTTTATTCTTTTCCTTATAATTATTTCAATTCGACATACGACTTAGGCTTTTCAGTAAATAGACAAGTGATTTCTGATCTTACAGCATTATTATAATGTTTCACTGTGCACGGTTCTATCTCGATTGAATTACTGTTGCGTGTGAGGTTTACCACGGGGTGCGTAAGCGCCACGGTTTCCTCCCCTCTGACCGCGGAATTGTCCCCGGCCACCTCTATCCATGCCACGCTCGCCACGTGGACCACCTCTCGGTCCACCACCACCACCACCACCCCTTTTATAGCCAGAATTATAACCACTGCTACCTTCATTGTTTCCCCAAGAACGTTGTTGGTAACCGTTTTGATAATTGCTATCGTTACGATAATATGTTCCTGAAATGTCATTTGTACAATATCGTAAATTACCATCAAAACAATTCGAAAAAACAACATGTTTCCTCCTCTAACTCGTTCATTTTCCTCACCTTGTCCACCCCGTCCATTTTGTTGGTAGCCGCCACTGCCCCTGCCTCTTCCATTATATCCATTAGAATTTCCTCTTTTTCCGCCTCTGCCTCTGTATCCACTACGTTGCTGGTCACCCCAAGCTTGCTGGGATGTTTGTTGCTGTGAATCTTGAACAGGTTGTTGCGATTGATCCGTCTGATTCCAATCGATAGGATCAGTCATCTGACACCAATCTACAGGGTCATTTGGTTGTTCTAATTCCGTCTCCGGTACTATCGCTTCATCTTGGTTTTCATCTGTTTTTTCCTGAAAAGTAATTGTACCAATCACGTCATGTATAACGGTTAACAAATATTCAGTGCGGAACATACAACTGGAATCGCATCGATCATTTTTGGTATACAGTAAATTCGATATCTAGCTCCCCGAGGATCTCCATGATCACTGTCCCTTCGCCTACACCTTCCACTGGGGAGTATCCCCGCGGGGGGGCCAAAAAGCTCGAACTGCCTCGGTCGCCGAACGCGGTACGTGTTTACATGCTGTCCTTTTTTACGTTCGGAATTCTTTGTATTAGGTTGGAACAAAAGTTCGTAGCGTCTTTAAATCAAAATTCAAAGATAAAATTAAGATATTCAAAATAATAGAAGAGAATATATTATTGAACAAATCTATGTATAAATATTCCAATTTTATGTATGAGTTTTAATTTAAAAACGCTACGAACTTTCGTTCCAACCAAATACAGTCATAAAAAGATAGTTTCCCTACAAGATCTCTGTCCCTGTTCGGAACAGGCGATGGGAGCTAGATCGCGACTTTACTGTATCATTGAAATTCAAATATCTCTGAAATTCATGGATTTCTTGAGAACAGTTTCAGTTGTACGGTCCGCACTGTACAACGAATACCTCGTTCAATATACCTCTGTAGGTTGCTGTTGCTGACTTTCTTGCTGATGTTCAAAGTTCTGTGACTGTGTTTGTTGTGGAGGAGATTGTTGTTGTGGTTGTTGTTGGAAATTGGCAGGATGTTGTGGACTATATTGCATGTTCGGCTGTTGATGAGATGGCGGCATTGGAATAGGTGGAGGTGGATTAGGATTGGCGAAACCAGGTATGTGGGATATATCTTGCGGTGGTTGGTGCTGATATATCACTTGTTGCGCTACTACCGGTGCATTAGCAAAGTTTTGATTCGTAAATGTTTGTGACGGAATTGGTGCGTTTACAGCAGCAGGAATGTGTGAAACGATAGGTGCCTGCGACGTTACGTCCGGCGAATCAAGCTCAGATTCTTGCAAAAAAAAGAAATTTGGTGTACCTATAACATCGTTAATTCTAGGGGCTTGTGGTGGCTGTTGTTGGGTTTGTTGAGACTGTTGTTGTTGCTGCTGCTGCTGTTGTTGTGGTTGAGGAACAAATCCTGTGGCATTCGTGTAATATGATGTTTCAACCGGTACAGCTGGATGGGGTGGAATGGGTTGTGCTACTACGGGAATAGGACCAGAAATTGCGGTGGCACCAGAAACCACGGGAACTGGTGCAACTTGCACTGGAAAATTAGGAATAGGAATCATAGACTCGGGTGGAATGTGTCTCTCGTTGCTACTATATTCTTCGTTGACTTGTTGCTCTTGTACAGGAGTTTCTGATATTTGTGTCTCTGCGATTGCCTCTACAACCTGCAAACAAACAAACAAAAATTATCTTTTTTCTCTGCCTCCTCCAACTTGAATTCAGTTGTAATCTATCTATCTTCAGTTATAATCCACTTACTTCTTCCGCTGCAGCTTCAGTTTCATGAACTTGATCGAAATAGCCGCACTGGTTGATGGAACTAATAATTTCTTTTAATTTGTTGTAAGTTGTTCCAGCAACTTCTCTTTGTTTCCCTTCAATAATGTGCACAAAATGCTCTGCTACTTTCTGCACTTGTTGGAGGAACGTTGGCTCCCCCTCTTCCGGATGATGTTTCATCATCAGTTCGTTATACAGACTATCCAAATATTTCAAATCCTCCTCCGTTAATTTCACAGCACCGTTCTTCCCAGTAAGAAAATCGTCTCTAACAGTTTCCGTTCCCATGTTCATCAAAGCATCTTGAATAAGAAGAACCTCTCTCACCTATGACACACGCACACACACATACATGCAAAACGTTCGACAAATGTTTATAGAAATTTTGTATTACGAGATGTAGAAAATATATTAAAATTATACTTCTGAGCTTACTTTTGCGATATCCTGTTGCATTCTTTCGTTAGCCTCTTTTCTTGCCATTTTCTTCTGCTGTTTGACAGATTCTTGCGCAATGCCGACAATTTGCTTATGTAGTTCTCGCGTGAACTCCAACGTTTGTAAGACCTCATCGTACTTAGCTACCGCTGTTTTCTGATCTGTATTTAATTCCTTCCCATTCTTTTGTAGGTCTTTATACGACTCCAACTTTACCTAGCCACACATATAAACACGTGTGTATACATACGCAGAGAGAAAGACATGTACACAGAGCATCCCAGATTTCAGATTTCACCGGTCAAGCCTTGCTAGTATATCTGCGAGTCTAAATAAGAGAAAAGCATAGCTCGTGTAATCAGACCGAACATAAATATTGTCAAGCTATCACTGTGTTGTAGCTCAGCAACGGTAAGTTAGTTACAATAGTTCCGATGCAACTTTGTAATAAAGCATAAAACAATTTACACTTATATCATTTTGTGTGTTTCTTATTTAGACTCGTAGACTGTACTGACTAAATTTTTCCATAAAAACCTGAAACACCCTGTACGTGTATATATATATACTCACACACACACACACACACACAAATACATATTAAATATATAGATATCTAATTATACTATAGTGTTTGAGATAGCCACAAGAATACAAATAATAAGTCTAGTCCTATATGCCGAGACGTATATAAACGTGTAAGCAACAAATACAAAGTGAGTTATTCCGGATATGCTATATACGATCACTAACAATCACACATTTTGGAAAAACAAAATACACGCGTGAATACAAAAAAGAAAGTAGGATAAAAGAAAAAACCATCGTTATGTTTGATTAGAATTTGTAGAGAAAATTGAGACCAAGATCGTGAACATTGCATTGCACGAGAAATAGTATCACAAAATCTCGCACACCGGTAGCGGCTTAAAAGCGTGTCACGCAAAGTTTTGTGCACAACTTTGGAAGATACCGCCATGACACGAGGTTCACAGTAAGTAAATTCCGGCATTCGAGGAAACGAGGGGAAGTAAAATCGCTGTAAATCAGCGTTAATGAGAAAGGATTGATTAGCAAGTACCGTGATAAGGGTTAGTTATTCATAGTATAATCGTTAGATGCCTGTGAATTCTCGAGTGTGAGCACATGGCGTATCCAATCATGGCGGATCAGACCGTAAAAGCTATCAACTGACAGATAGATTTCTCTGTTATTCGGCGTGAATACGATTCGTTTACTTACCTTACGCTTTTCAAGATTTCGTATCTTATGTTCGATAACGATGATCGCCTGGCGTATAGGTTCTACGGTCTCCGTAGAAGCCTGTTTTTCTAGTTTAGGGTTGGCAGAAGGCATCCTTCACGGGCAACAAACGCGAACTGGAAATCAGAATAGCAACGAAGCCGCGGGGTACAGGGAAAGGGAAATGATTCTGACTCAAGCGCATGCGCATTCGCGGTTTCTACTTAACCTCCAAGTCAGTGTAGTAACTACTTTTCATCGGCACCCCTTCCTATCATTACACGTCTCAATCTATAACTAAAAGATAATCAAAATTGGTTCTGCAATGTCTAATGCGATTGATTCGATTTTTCATTTGACGTATCTATAACGACTGAGTATGCCAATATCAAACAGATTATAATCATTATTAATTTATTAATATAATTATAGTAATAAGTAGACTGCGGAACTTTATGTAAAATAAAAATTGTTTGCATCAACTGCAACAAACAAGAGACAAGTAATTATAATAATTTCTTTCATTCTTCAACAATGTACTTCAGCTGCAACTAATACATTGACGTTCTGAAATGTTTTTCATTTGTACCATTTTTGTTATAAATGCATAAAATCCGCAGTCTAGTAATAATTGTGTAGTGAAAGTTATTTTTTTATAAATAGAATAGATCGGCTACAATTATAATTAGATTTCGATTCGAAATTAATGCATTTCACGATTGATAGTTTTAGTCGACGACTGATGATTAATATTGTTGTAAATAATTAACGATTATTTTTAAAATAGTAGTCAATTGATACCAGACTCTGGATCAAATAATATTTCAGATTCTGATAACCTTTGAATACCGTCGTATTTTTATACTGAAACTTTCAAAAATGTATTTTCTGCTGACGATGATTCTTTTACTGATTTACAAAATTAAACAAACTTATCAAACTGCTGCACGATTCAAACATCTTCCATTCATAACTAATATATAAATGAACAATTACGAATTTAGAATTATAGCACACGGATATAAATTCGTTGAAAGTATATTAAAGAAAAACTAACGCTGATACAATTGTGTAATTTTCGAACTTTATTTAAAAAGATTCATAAAAACATAAATTACGTGAGTAATTTTAGACTATATTTTAATAGTATCCGTTCGTAACTTTATCGTATGTTAAAAAAATAGAAAATGTACAATTGAAGAAATGAATATATGCTTTTTCCCCTCAAAGAAAATACACAATCATTACGAATTGTTTTAACTTCGACACAGTAACAATTTTACTGTAAGCAAGTGCTATATATGTATGATGTATGTACGTATACATATATGTATGCATAACATTTTCATGTTTTATTAGAACTGTTGTTCTCGGATAAAACAAACTATCAATATAATAATAGCGGAAAATTTTCCATTCGTTAAAGTTCAAAATAAGATAAAAACATTGTTAACTTTTGTTTCGTTATATTTTACATATTTACGTATGTCGCAAGTGTATAAAATCGGCAAATTAATTAACGATTGAATCAATGGATGTAGAATATAAATTGATATACATCTAATATAATATATTAAGCACTTGCACACACACGCACACACATGCACGCACAACAGGCATACAGATGCACACAATATATAATAATAATTATATATATATATATATATATATGTATGTGTGTGTGCATGTGTTATATGTGTGTATATATAGCACAAGCTTTTCGTCGATTCGAAATACTGCATGGCACGTTCGTTATAAATTTTTTTTGGAATTACTTTCCTTTATTGTTACTGCATTAGTGTCCAAATGCCCCAGTTTTAAGTTTCGAGTTTCTCCAATAATTTATTATACAACTTGATTAATCCGACAGTGATCACTAATACAATATTTTCCGATTCTTTCTAATATATGAAAGATGTATGCAGCCGTACGATTTTGTCATAGCGGTCACTAGTCGTTATAATATATTTTTACAATTTACAAATATAATTTGATATATCGTCTTCGAAAAATACATTCGCGCCACACACGCATATCACCACTCTCGTGTTTAGAGAACATCTTTTTCTTAACGAATCTAAAACAGATCAAAACTTAAACGATTTTATGATGTAAACAATGATAGCGACAAATATGATAAAGATAATAATAGCTGTAACATAATAATATTAATATAATATAAAGTGTAATATATAATGTACACGATATCCTATCACTGTATGTATTCCGTAAGTATTGAAAGAAAAGCATCTGTAGAAACGGTCTTATTTATAAAATATATATTCATACTTCAGGTGCATTGAATTTTATGCAATAATGTAGCTGTTGCGTCGTTTACGATATTACCATTGCATCAAGAGTAACAAAAACGTATAGAAATTTCTATGAATTTTTTATAATCAGACTTTAACCACCTTTTAAACAAAAACAACGTGTGCACTCCTAACTCGATTGGACCAAGTATTTTCGCGTATGAATCGAATACGAGTCCGCGATGATAATTTGAATATAGCAACCACTAAAAACTGTACTTCTCGATAAGTATACATATAGAAGATCTTGAATAATGACGCTACTAGAATTCCTATGAAAATATATACAATTCTCAATGCATCATTCGCTAATTATTATTCGTTATTACTCGCAAAAATAAACAATATAAAACAATGTTCATATTTCATTCGCATTTTGTAAAATGATAGCGTTTGCTTTGTAAGAGTAATTTTAGCATGGAAGAATTCGGGGACTAGTTAGTACGTGAACTACTAAATGTACTGCAGCAATGCACTAAGTCGCGAAGGTTACTTTACGAAATATAATGAACTGAAATAATATATATATACACACACACACGCACACACACGAAAGTAATCCTAATCTTATTAAAAGTACCTTTATGTATATACAAATGATCTACAAGATATCTAATATTTTTTCTTAATAAGAGAATATCTTCAAAATATTTCATTTACTATAAAACATTTTATTAAAAGAACGCTCCTTGGAACACCTCTTGATGTTTTTGACGTATTTGATACGTTTAAATGTTTTACCTGTACTTTTATCTATTTACATATAAATTTAACTCGCACATAAATACAGTTTACAGTTGTCAAATTATTGAGAAACATAAACGTAAATTACTTGATTTATACATATATGTGTGTATGTAGATATATGTATGTATATGTCATGTATATACATACATATGTACATGCACGTACATGTGTGTGTGTGTATATGTATATATATTTATATATATGCATATGTACATACACAAAATTATATGTATATCAAATGCACAATGAATTAAAAAATTACATTTAGAGGAACGAACAGCGTGTAACAATTTCTGCATTTCACAGAAAAAGGATCTTCGTGGTTTTAAAGAGTGTGATATACGTAAATATATTAGAGAAGGTCACGACGTTCAATACGTCATATCACTTTGCATACTTTACCCTAATCATTTGTCTTTCATGTTTTGTCAGATCATTACACATCAGACCTTGATCTTACTAAAAGATCTCATGATACAAATTCTAATACTAAAGGTCTATATTCACACAGATATTCGATAAATCTATCATTATGCAACTACAATGGCAAAGTTAGGGCTGTTTTCTAATTCTTACGCAAGGGATGAATATATTACACATGTCCGGTGTCTATACGCAAATCTTGTCTTACTTACCTCGCTGTTTACCTACTTCTTATCGATATAATCATAGTTTTCTTGATTACATATTAATATTTCATTTCACCATTCGTCACAGCGTGTAGCATTAACTTGATTTAAACATTTACCATCCTCAAAATACATCATTCAATCGTTTGGTCTCGAAACTGTCGTTAATTTTTATATTCGTAAATTCAATTTATCGCTAAGCTCCTAACGGTCTTGTGACATCAAATATTAAACAAAACTGATGATTATCATAGCACCACTAAGATGGTATATTGTTTAGTTGCACTTCGCAAGACACTGTCTCAGAATTGTCTTTAACTTTCTGTGTAGGCACCTGTGAATCAGAAGTCTCAACAGTCATTTCAGTTGCGTGCGGCGTTAAAACATGTTCAACGTTTCCTTCCAAATTGTTCGTCGAAGAGGATGACGTGGACTTTGTGTTTGACTTTGATTTAGTTTGTTGTTCCAAATTGTCTATTTCAGCCCATATAGTTCGAACTTCCTTGAATATCTAAAAGAAAAGTAACATTTTCTCGTATTTATTCGAAACTTGTATACCCATAATTAGTACGTTTATAATTTACCTGATTTAACCATGTTTCATCTGCCAGCAATTCGTTTAATATAATTGTAGTATCCTTATTAGGGTCTGCTACTCTTTTATCTGCTACTCTTCTCGCACACTCCAAAAACATCAAATATTTCTGATGCGCTACTTTATTGTACAAAGCTACCTTCGCTTGACATACACGACATAGTAAAAAATCCTGGTAATCGTATAATAAATTCAACAATAGAGATATTCTGTAGAATAATAGGTAGAAGTAAACTGATAAGAAATTCTGTAAACAATACTTTTTCTTGAGGTATCCTTGGATCAGGTGGAGAACCTTCCAACGTGGTAGCATTGTACGGCTGACCATACAGTAAAACTCTGGCGTGAATTTTCGAATGTTGACAACCAGCACACGATTTCCCTTTGTACTCTATACA
Source organism: Lasioglossum zephyrum (assembly GCA_028455615.1). Taxonomy (NCBI): domain Eukaryota; kingdom Metazoa; phylum Arthropoda; class Insecta; order Hymenoptera; family Halictidae; genus Lasioglossum; species Lasioglossum zephyrum. The sequence continues at coordinate 172,198 of CM052323.1, read as the reverse complement.
TGGTAAATCCTTCAGAACATTTAGACATGGCCAGGTTGATATTGCGTTTACAACGTTTAGTCTCCATTTTGTTGTCGACAATAGACTACGTTTCCTCTCCTCTGTTATTTCATCGACGGTTTTAACATTTGATAGGAAATAATCGTCTGTTCAAAACATAAATTTCAAAGCATGTATATACGGACGTATATGAAATGATAGAGGTCAAAATATTATATGTAGTATCAAACCTTGTTCCTGAAATATTTCTGTGAGAAAATTCGAATCCAAAGCTTGTGAAATCAACGTTTGTATATACACTTCGAAATTATCTTGATATTTTTCAGTTTCTTTCATGTACTTATCGATACCTTCGCTGAAAAAAGGGGGAAAAATGTAATCATTTCACTTCACGTGAACTTAATTACAAATATAATTCTCAGTTACACCATAACTCACTTATCGTCAATGATCATTTCATTTCTCAGGAATTCAACCACAGTTTCTGTTTTGCCTTGTTGCCAAAATTTTACTGGAACTTGTTGATATATGTGGCGATTTTGTGGCGCCCAACCCGAATACTAAAAGATATTAGTATTTTAATATATGTATGTATGAGAACATTGAGATAAGAAATTTTATTTGTTTTAAATTTTCATCTTTTTTTACCGTGGATATGTTTCTGTACAATGTTTTTCCATTTGATGTGAATGGTTCGTATTTTTGAAGCAACGTTTTACCATCTATTCTCCAAAGCGCTGGATATTCCTCGTTTAAATCTACCTTCATCACAACAAATTCTCCAGACTAGAAAAACCAGTAAGCTTGTAATTATACCGTGAATAAATTTTGCTTGACGTAAATGCCGAATATAATGCAGAATAAACCATAAACAGAAAATGAGATATTCCATTAAATCAAAATATTATTCATATATTAAGATAAAGATGAAAAAGGGTTTTACCGCATCTTCGGAATTGTCCACAGAACGCTGCATGCAACGTATGAATGTTCACATTTTTTTTTTTATACACCTGTCGATCGATATTCATCAACAATATGGTATTTGAACAACGTACCTTGAATGGCGAAATATCAATGTCTTCGTCACTGATAGATGCCAACAGCTTCTCGTCTATTTTGCAGGACAGCTTTCCACTAGCACTGGAAACTTTCATCTCGTGTTTTTTCCTAGTTTTGATCTTGGAGCCGACACTGTCGCCAATACAGTAGTCACCTTCCTCTTTCACTTTCTTGCTTTTCTTCGTGATAACGGGTCTGCCACGCTTTTTCTTTTTCTCCTCTTCGTCTCCAACTAATTTCACAGCAGGCGTCCAAGCAGGATCAGAATCGGAGTCACCTTGCTCTTCGTCATTGTCAAAGTAATCTATACCCTGTTGCCGATCCAAAAATTGTTTCACTGTGGTTTTCTCTTTTGCTTTTCTTCTCGATGTTTCACGTCTTGGAGGTAGAAGTAATGGGTCCACTATAGAACAGAAAAACATTTTATAAGAACATACTGGTATAATGAGGTTTAATCCTTTACAGGTGAATGGGTCATTACTAGACTACAGATGTTTATGCAATTTTCAAATTTTGTAGACAAATTTTAAGAAAGTGGTACCAAGTGAAATTCTATTTTCATTGGTAATAGCATATGTAGATACAAAATAAATAAAAATCGTTGGAAATTCTGTTGAATTTAATACTCCAGCATTTTTTGAAAATTTTTATGATAACCTAACCTAACTTAACCCAGTAAGCAAAATGCTCGATTTTGGACAGCAGGCTGTGCCAAAAAAATATCATACACCTGCGTACGAATAAGTATCGCTTTATGCTGGCATGGTGTGCCGGCACAACCTGAAGGCAGTCCGGTCCTGAATTCTGCCGTCGTTATAGAGGGCAGCACATTAGTACATTGCCTTCATTCTGTCCTCAGCTTGTGCCAGCACATCGGGCCAGCTGAATGCCATACATTTGCGTCCGAATAAGTATCGCTTTAGGGTGCACTTATACCGGCGCTTTCGCGCGGGAGCGCGTGCCAAAAGCCATAAATTTCGAGCGCGGGTCGACGGCTCCCTGCTGCGCGTGCAAGGAAAATGGGTTTCCATGGGCCTGTTTTTCGTGCACGCACAATAGGGACCCGTCAGCCCGCGCTCGAAATTTAAGGCTTTTGTCGCCGGCTCCCGCGCGACAGCGCTGGTATAAGTGCACCCTTATGCTGACACGGTGTGCTGTCAAAAATCGAGCAGATTCCGAGCACACTCAGCATAAAGCGTCGTTCTGCCTGCATACTGTCCGCAGACCTGGCTGACTGGGTAAATGCACAAAGATCCGCAGTCTAGTTATTATGTATACTGTCGAGCATTTACCTTTTTGTTAACAAAAAAGAAAAACAGCAAATACAGTACTACAATGTACATATGTATGTATATTATGTACACATAATGATAAAAAAGACAATGATTCGGGTATTACCTTCTTCGTGTTTTTTCGACGCTTTGCCAACTGACAAAACCGATACGGTTTCCAGCGCAGACGCTGCTGCGGCAGCTCTTCTCTTCCTATCCGTTGGTCCTCCGGGTTTAATCGGTCTCCCCTTTCTCGATTTACCTTCCGGTTTACTAGCAGTCACTGTCTCGGCCACTGTCGTGTTCGTTACTTTCTTTTCAGATTTCTTCGGCGGAAACAAGAAGTCGTCGTCGCTGGTAAAACCGTCGTCGCTAGAGTCAAAATTTTGTTTTTTCCGTTCTTTCGGTAGCGGAAAATACCGAGGATCATTCGCATAATCGATCACCGGCGTCTCCTTGGGTGGCGGCGGTGGTTTTTCCACTTGCGGTTTCGCTGTTTCACCATTCGTAGCGTTCTCTGCTGGTTTACTCGGCTCGATAGGAATATAAGGTTTCGACCTGCTCCACGTTGCTTTTCTACCACCTCGAACTGTAAGCGGAGGCGAGGGTTCTCTTTCACCTTGCAAGAACTTCAAGTAACTGGTCATGAATCCCGAATTCGGGTCCTTATTCGGTCGTTTGAAATCTCTGTTCAACATGTTACTCGCTTCAAGCGATTGTTGACTTTGCTGTAAAAAACCTAATTCTTCTTCAATGTTAGGAACAATTACTTTAGGCTGATCGTCTCTGACCTCTTGACTATAATTCACATTTTGATTTATCGTGTTCTCACCGAAACCGATCGGCGTGATTTCAACGGAAGATTGAAAATCGTGCGGTGAGTGATGATGGCTCGGAGGAATATGAAAAGCAGGAAAATATGGGATTGGGGGTGGCGCGTGATGATGAGAGACCATCAAAGACTGATGTTGATGCGCCGGTGTGCCAACAAAATTGCTCGAGTGGTGTAAGCTTGATTGCGAACTGAAAGCACCTGCCGTGCCGGGAAACATTTTCGCGGGTGGCGGTGGTAAGTTCCATCTTTCGAAATCGAAGTAGCCATTTTGTTGTTGTTGATTTGTATTATGGTGTGCAGGCGGTGGTATTCTACTTAAATAATCCGTTACTGTCGCCGCACTACCACTCACTTCGTTCAAAGAAGAACCGTGCCCACACTTTTCTAAACTCTTTCTTTTTTTATTTACAGTGTCCACCTTCCGACGTTCTTCCGTTTGTTTTTGTTGTTGCTGCTGCTGTTGTTGTTGTTGCTGTTGTTCAGTTGGAGTTACAGAAGCAGCAGTAGTTTGCTGCTGTACTTGACACGAACTTTGCTGTAAAGTTTGCAAATTTTTCACTATACTCATAGGATCTCCTCTGCAGCTGCTCAAGTCCTGCAGAGTCACTTGATTCGATTCAAAGTACGTTTGCTGTCTATCTGAAACATTTATCACGCGTTGCACTTGTTGCTGAACCGGCAAGGTTTGAGCGTTTATTTCTGCATTTCCACCAGCGTATAGTGCAACAGAAAATTTACGATTTCCTACTGAATGCCGATTCTCGTTATCCCAACATAATTGTTTCTGCGTCTGCGGAAAATCTTGTTGTCTCTCGTAATTTTTATTTTCCGCATTATAAGTGGCTTTCGTTTCGGTGGTACCTAAAGCGCGTGTGATTACCGATGAATAAACAACTTGTCCCTGCGATGCAGGCCGCGGCACGGTCACATCCAACGGAGACGGCGGTGTAACCTGTTGCACAGCACTTTTGTAAGCTGGCCCGCTCGCGCATTGATTACCATTACTTTCTGCGTGTTGTTGCAATGGGGAAGGAGACGACATTGCAGTCATCGGACTATTGTACATGGGATAAGCAGGACTTGGAACATGTCCCAAAGGACTCGCCTGCGAATGCGCTTGCAACGGACTCGGTCTTCGTGGTACCACAACGCTACAATCGGGTCCATTCTGAGCAGAATTGTTAGAAGAGTATGTAGAATCGGTTGAAGTTGCAGACTTTGATCTACCCGAATGATGATATTCCGTATCGGATCCTGTCAAATAATGTCTGTACGGTGTTTGCTGTTGCTGTTGACTTAGAACATGAAACTGCTGCTGTTGTTGTTGCTGCTGCTGCTGAGATTGAGAATGGGTTTGCAAGTTGCTGTTCGATTGAGTTCTTTGATTAGCAATTTTCCCACTAGCACTCGAACAATTTGTATTAGTACCAGCCGTATAGTTCAACCCCCGTGACTCCATAATAGAAAAACTAATTGGCGACGATTGTGTGCTATCTTGCGACGGTTGCTCATTTCGCCTGTGTTCACTGTGAGCATTTAATTCCGGATATATCTTTGTTTGAGCTTTCGTTTGGATGTTTTGTTGAGACGTGGTGGTTATCTTGCTCGGCGGCGAGGGATAATTACTGTTTCGAGTAGAAGGTTTGTCTTGAATTTGCGTTGGTACAGATCTGACGGATGTATTCAAAAATATAGTTGTAGATGCAACTGACCTGGGTGGTGGTTGAGGAATTCTATATTCTTTCCCAGCCGTATTGTTTGGAGTGGAAACAATGCAAGATTGTTGATGCTGAAGAGAAGGTTGCACCTTTCCATTGGGAGTTTGACTTCCGTTAGTGGCCGAGTAATTGTTCGATAATGTTTCCGAACTAAAGGTGGTAGGTACTTGTTGGAAAAATGTTTGATTACTACTAGTTTGCGACGTAGAGACCACCGATTTAACATTTACCGTTGGCGATTGAGCTCTAACGTTTATAGATTTTTTGTTATCCGAGTAACTAGATGACTTGAACTCTGCGGTAGAGACAGAAGGCGAAGGCAACTGAGAATTTATATTATTGATAGGTTGACTTGTAGAAAAATGTGAATTGAATGTGTTTTCGTAAACACCAGTAGCAGGTTTAGTCGCAGACGATGGTCCCGGAGACGATGGTACAACACTTTCGTGCGGTAAAATTCCAAATGGGCTGGGTAATTGCGCATTGTTTTGGTGAGACCAGGCTAGCGCAGATGTCGGTGACGTTGCCGCTGTACCCTGATGCTCAAAAAACGTTGGTTGATGCGCAGAACTATAATTCTCTCTCAATATAGGGATGTCTGGTTCGCTCGTGGTATTCTGTTTCGTTACCGATACTGCTTGAGCATGAGCTTGAGCTTGAGCAAGAGCTTGCCTGTGCTGTGTAACATAATGCGCCTGTTTCGGATTGGGATGATGAAACAAAGGCGAGAAGACATCATATCCCACAGGGGGCGGAGATAGAAACCCCCCTGGGTTGAATGGCGACGGCTGGCCCGCCAGAGTTGCTGTTGTATGCGCTGCTTGTAAAATTAATTGCGACGTGGTTGAAGGAACTGTCTGGCCAGCGGCTGTTGCTAAGTGATGAGATACAAAATCACTGCTCGCACTCGAAGTTGTTGACTGAAATGTGTTGGTCGCGCTACTTGCAGTTAGACGATTATACGACGCGTACCATGGACCAACGGGATCCATTACCCAAACTTGGCACGGTAGTGCCTAGCCTACTTGGTCCACGTACAGCAGACTTTCTTCTATACAAATGTTACTCATATACTCTGGAATATTCATAACATGATTTCTTGTTGTAACTTGCGTATGTCCGTTACTTGCATTGTGTAAAAAGAAATTATACCAAAAACTTTCACTGAATATAAAGTCTATAAACTTCCATCCAATGGGGGCTGACAATATGATATAATGGTTTCTCCATTTTATTCTGGAAAATAACAAAATGTTCTTATGTATAGTTTCAGGAAAACATTTCAAACGATTTTGTACTAAGTAAAAAGTTATGTTCTCGGCGAAAGAAACTAATTCTTCTAATTCTTTCTCGTTAAACATTTTACTCGTTAAACACAAATTCAATAGGAAAACATAATCTTTCGAACGTATTATTCATCTTGTGAAATGTCAACTGGTATGTATATATTATAGTGCTTAATAATATACCCAAACAGATTGTCCTGTTGACATTCTATTTCTCTATTATCAAAACTGTAGAAAACCATTCATTCATCATGTGAAATAACTATGAAAAGTGGTCGAACAGAAGATTTAATAATAATAAAAAAAAACTCACGTTTTGTAATATTCTTCAGGCACCAAAACAATAGAATGTATGCTACCAAAGGTAGCAAAAGTACCAATGTTTTTCGACGTTTTTCACGAATCGTGCTGCTTAGAAATTGTAGAAACAGAGGTCTATACAAAAAGAAACAAATAACGAGTGTGCGCCGGTTTTTAAGGATCGCAGAGAACCTAGTGTAGCGTCTTTTCATGACCTATTATGATAGGGTCCTTAGATGTTTCGTCCGTTCGTAATCGGTCCTTTATCGTAGATGATTGAATCGCCACATTTCTTGCCAGCGATAATTGCTGAAACGATAATTTCACGTTCGTCGCTATATGGCCATATGTCTTGAATACTAATTACTGAATTACATTTGCCGGTGTAGAAAAAGATACAACGTCTCATCGAATAACACAATAAATATGGCTACACAAACTTGGCCAACGCACGACACACGATCGGCTGGCACCGTGATTACGCTCACATGATTCGAACTTCCAAAGAAAAGTGTACATTCCTGGTACACCCTAGACCCGGTACTTACGCACACACCGCGCTCAGTTACCGTCACACGGGCTTATTTATCGCGGGGAATTGAACAATGTTACCCCGCAGTGCCCATTATAGGCCGCCATTTTGAATCGAATCAACAATGAATCGCGCCATCTATCGAAGCAGGATCACCAAAAGATAACCCTGGGAGCGGGATTTTCAAGGAAATAATCAACAGTTATCATCGTCTTGCTATCGTTGCTCTGTTCATTACATCGTTGCATATGAAAACTGTTCAGTTTTAGAATACATATCTTGTAAAATGTTCTAATCAAGAAATGCTATTACCATCTACAGGTTTATTATACAGGGTATCTCAAAAATGTTGTATCTCCTTGAATGGGGTGATTCCTGAGGTAATTTGTAGACCCTTTATCCTTTGCAAAAACATTCTCCGCGTCTTTGTTAAGGAGTTATTGATAAAGCCGTCGAGAACGTTTTCGCGCAGGAAGAATTTATTTCAAATGACCTGAGGTATCATCCCTTTCGAGGAAGTACAACATTTTTGGGTCACCCTGTACACAACTATGAGGTACAAAGATAATCCATATTCAATTATAATTTAGATGTCGTGTATTGTTTTTATACACTATGTGATTTTTTAGTCAACATGCGATGATTAATTAACATATTATTCGTCGATGGTAAAAAGAAGTACAAAAAATGGAAATAACAATCTCTCAAATGAAGAACATTAATGACCAAAAGAAATCAGTTTTTACTGTTAAACAATCAAGAAATTTGAAATTCGTTTACAGAATACTTTGATTCCATTTTGTATTGTAATGTATAGTCATTCGAAAACTGATCAACTTTTGTTTAAAATAGTTTTTTGTCAGATTATCGCAAGTATATATACTTAAAAAATCGTGAAAAGGATTACGTGGGACACCCTGTATACAAGTACACCTGTTGATTGTGAAACTATGAATTTTTGAAAACTCTCGCCATAAGACATAAACGAACAGTCAATTATGAAAATGTTATTATATTTCTTTCTAATACAAAGGAAATCGATTGCAATTCATCAAAGTGTTGTTAATTAAAGATTGGTATGCGCACGATAACACTTATTATAATGGTAATGTAAGAATATATTTATAACTATTGTCATAATAATAATGATAATAATAATATAGTAGTAGTAGTAGTAGTAGGAGTAGTAGTAGTAGTAGCAGCGTAACTCGCGAATATGGTCATTTTCGTTACTGAATAAAATAGTTATCACCCATTTAAATATGTAGAACTGCCAAATTATTGCTACTGTAGAGAAATCAGTAGAGGCAGTTTATGAAATTGCATGTTACAAGTTGCCTTACTTGTTACTATAAAATGAATAGGATCCAACAATTAAGACACTTAGTTGAGTATGTCGCAGATATCTTCAAAAGTATACTGATGCCACTGTATACTACTATTGAAAGTTCGCGATGTAATGTGCAAATTGCATCGAGTACATTGTTTTTAAATCTTGTACCGTATTTTTACGTTCTAATACTATTACTGCGAGTACAATAACAAGTACAAAGAATTCGAAATGTAATAAAACGGGGTGAATTTGACCGATAAGCAAAGTGGTACAGTGGCGGTATCACAGCTACTTTGATATCATACAACACTTTTTAAATGTTTTTGTACACACGTTCCCAACTGGTTGCTTTTTACAAGTCTTAACCTCCGCGATTCTCCTTTTTTTGAAAAGTTAGACACACTAACGTTATACTACGTACGTTTCAATGCATTCTTTTTTTTATAAATTTGAATTCTCGAGATTTTTTCGAAAATCAACGTGATATATAACCAAGTGACGCAGAGCGTCACAAAATAAGCAACATAGTATATAACAACTTAGAGAACAAGTAAATAAATAATCTATACATTAAATTACGTAAGTAGTCTTGAAATATTTTCTTACAAATGAATCCGAGAACATATGCTAATGAGAATTCTCAAACAATATTAAACATCATCATGTAAGAATAAATAAACAATATCAGGCAGCACGATACGATTTTGCTTTGGTTTTTTATGTGAAATACATCCATATTAATTCCTAATTACGGTAACATTACAAAATGCAATATACGTAGGATGGCCAATATTGCTCTGTTTTATTCACGCTGTTTTCACTTATAGAACAAAGTATTTAACGGCTACCTCATTTGCATTTTACGTTGTTGCCAGACTGCAAATTTTCTGTACGCCGTGTTCAATAATTGGTTTAAATGACTTGTTAAATGTTGACTGACTGCAGAGAAGTCACGTTGAACACGATCCTAGAAACGAAATAATATTACAAATAGATAAACAACATAATATAAAATAGCGTACTCTGAACGAGAGACTTACTTCGAAAGGTTTAAGTTTAGCAGAATGAAATCTGTGTAACGCTTCGTGCATTCTAATTGCCTTTTCTTCGAGCTGTGGTGTTGTTGGTGGAAAACTACGCCAAAAATGCCTTAGAAGTTCGCATGTGCATACATAAACGTTACGTAACTCTTTCTCTAAATCCTTTGGTATTAACTCTACGAATATACAAGGAAAAAACACCAAATTTTGCAAATATTTGAGGTTCTTGATTTATTTTCAATCATTCACTTACGTCCAAGGCTTTCTTCTCTAAAGCCTTTCATCAGCAAACCACCAGGAGTTAATTCCCCTAAAGCTGAGACAGCTGCAGCTGGACTAACTAACGATGTTGCTAATTGCCTTGGTATACTATTTCCTGTCAGCCATCCGCTTGCTTCTTTTTTTTAATTGGTTGATAGTCATAAAAAGCTCTTCGGATGTAGGTACCGTATTACCAAATCCTGGTATAGGACCATGTAAATATCTATCTATGTGTGTCAAGTTCAATGGTGCGCTATGATTTGTATGTGCGTCACAATTACTATCGAGATCATCATACATTAATTTCTCTTGTATACGAAGCTGCAAGTGTGAAATATTTTGCTTTTATCGCTAATAATTAACAATGTACTGGATGATATACAATACTATTTCTATCTATTACCTACCTTTTTAGTTTTTGGTTGTTCATCGGTTCGATTAGAAAGTGCAGACTTGCTTGCAGAAGGTGTCGACCCATTTAATTGTGGTTGAGTAGGTTGTATAGATTGCTTGGTAGTGCTGGCTTTTAAAACCATGATGCTATGCTGATTAAATCTTTTGATCATGCTTTGATGAACAATATTCCCCGAAAGTTTGTCCGACTTGCTCGGTCCGTTTCCATAATTTTCATCCAGAGTTTGATCTTCGAAGGAGGTAATGTCTACCAATGGATCATCGATACCCGATTGAATATCTTTCTTGAGCTCCTGATCATCTATTTTGGCACATTCGGTAAAAAGATCCTTGGTCCCTGCATTAATACGATCTCGATGAAAATAATGTGACTGAAAGAACTTCGTCCAAAAATCGGATTCAGACATTTTATGAGGCACGTTTTCTTGATGTTTTCTTTTTACCACAGGATACGTCTTAAATATACATTCTATTACATCAATGGTCAAATTATATTTCAATCCGTTGCAACCGTCAGTTTGTGGTTTTATGTCAGCCTAAAAAAAAACATATTCACTCATTTTTTGATCGATAATTTCTACTTAAATGTAAGTCTTACCAAAAAAGCGCTATTAACACCAATCTCTTGACGCTGACTCTTTTTAGCTTGGGTATGTTCGGCAGCATGCTGCGACCAAAACTCCTCCGATGAAATAACTTGGGTAATAACTAAATCTCTGTACAATTGCAGCAGTACCGGATTTTCCTGAAGCATTCTGGTAAATCGTATTCCATTACCATTTGTGAATAGAAGAAATCTTCAATTACAATACCCACTGTATTTTACCTATTTTTCTCCTCTAGTTCTTTATTCACTTTTCTTTTGAATTTCGGCAATAGCTGCTGAAGTAACTCTTTTACATCATCGCGATCCTTTATCTGTGCCTCCTGTCCATTTCTATTTACAAAATGAAACGTAGACGAAGAACCGTTATGTAATACAACTTGCAGCTGTATTTTCGACTTTCCTTCTGGCGATATCTTTTGCACTGAAAGAGGGGAGCGTTATTACAAGAGGCCACATTTCTTTAAATCCTTACTTATGCAATCTATTTATGTTAAATTTTTATCCAAATATGCAAATGTGCATATATATATATACGTTCATACACGCGCATAACTGCGAGCATATATAAATACACAATATTGCATGTTAATAGGTAAACAACAAAAAGATGCAATGAATTTATAGAGGAACGATTTTTGTTCTGGAATATTTCGTTTATTAAACAGTATTTCATTGATTACACGGATGGTCTTACATTTAATGTCAGCATACTTGTGACTAACAGACACAGTATCTCTGTTATCGAGCATCCAAGCTATTCGTTCGTTCATCACATATAATGTGCCATCTCCTTTTTTATAACGAACTTGTCCTACTTGCATCAACACATCTTCCGACGATGTAGTCATGGTGGATATACTGTACTAGATAATTCTTCTAAAAATACTAGGTACGACCCTAAAAAAATGTATTATAAAGTGAGTATCTAGCGTTCTTTGGAAGAAAGAAATATATTTATGATTTTGTTGCGGTGCTATTCACTTCGTCGTGTATAATTACATTGTGCACGAAAGATTTCTTTTCTCGCGCAGTATTGCAAAGCTATTTCTATTATAAAAGATACTTAAAATAATACTTTGGCATTCACGTTTAAATGTGCACAGTGAAAAAGAGACAAATATATATACATATATATATATACCTATATGCAATACCAATACAGAATATTGTTCAAGAGAACCGTTAAGATTAACAATTGTCATTAGTTTTTCATTACACGGTTATTTTCGATTAAACAAAAAGATCGTTCAGAGTATAGAATTTTAGTAAAAATACAGTACCGTGCGTAGAAATTACGGTTTGTCACTGTGCGTCCTTGAATATCAGATTACAACATAACAACTTTCGAAAAAAGCATTCTTTGTAAATATTCTGGTAATACAGGTTCATATTCAAATGTTTCGACAAGCAGCGAAATTTCGTGGAACACAAATGAAATTTTAAGTCTACGTTAAGAACCAAACATTGATATGATTTCGTTCGTGACTCGCGTCTAGATTTATTAATTACAGTTATCAAGGAAAAGAAGGCTTTTGGTATTGCTTAAGGCACGGATCGTGCATCGTTTGATTGTGCAAATGAAAAATTTGACTATAAAGAATTTATTTACCGGTAACAAAGTGCGAAAAACCGTGGAAGAATGCAGAAGCCCGTTGGGCGGCACGGCCATGTGCAGAAACACACATCAGTGGACACATCGCGAAGCAAAGACGGCTGCGAACGGATCGTCGGTACGAACAGCACCATCGACCTGCCGAGACTACCGCACTCTGTTATTCGACTCAGCCTCCATTAACATTTCTCTTATTAAATGATTTTATCATTGCTTCTATCATTTTTATTCAAATAATTACACCGCGGCAACATTCTATATTCTCTTATATACATCCAGAATTTCTATTGTAAATCCACATTATAGAAAAGAATCGTTTTGCATCGCAGAGTCGTTGATTTGACTAAAACAGCGCAACTTCTAATTCTCATGTTATACGTAAAAGCATGCGTAGTTACAAGCGCGCTAGATGGCGCCAGATTTGAATCTTGTTACGAGGATGACTTTACAATTATAAATTATAACTGTTTGATATATCAATTGCACAGCTTTGTCGTTTCCAACAAGTCTCGTTATCGAAAACAGTAAATTAGTTAACTTTTGATTATATATATATATATATATATATATATATATATATATGTAATATTTATATATACATACATATATATATAATATTATATAATATATATAATACAATAATTAGTCAACGAAACATATGAATTGTACTTCAGTGATTTTCAGACAAAAACTGTACATTTGCACGCACAAACTGACACGTAAATTAATGCAGAATGCAAATATGAATGTGAACGAAATATAAATAAAACTATAAAAGGTTTATCGATAATTTTATAATATCGCGAGAGCTTGTTCTAAAATCAAGATCAAATGGAAGGTAATGTCAAATATTTATCACGAGATCGATTAAAATCCTCTTCGTTGTAAATTAAATATTCGAATACACAAATTATCTGATTTTTCGTTGTTGTTTTATTACTGTGTTAAATTAAGATTGATCTTCTTTCTAAACAGAATTTGCATATTTAATACAAAAACGAAAACCGCAACAAATATGTTTTGGATCAGGATGTTTACGCGATACTACCGAGAAGAGCCCGTTTATGAGATATTACACGTTAGAAGAACATCCGAGCGTATCACCAAATTCATACAATGCTTTAGAATCGTTTAAAGCTATTAAGAATAAGGTACGAATAATTACAATTTATAGTACTGGTTGATGATATTCTAAATATAATGAATAGTTACAAAATTTATATAGTACCGGTTGATGATACTGTAAATATTACAAAGTAAATGCTACACGCGGATTCAAATGATACATTACACATTTCAGCCTTGCTCTCGTAGCATCAGTAAAAGGGGCTACAGTGGTATCGCCAGATTCTCAATGCAAGCGTTACATAAAGATGATTCGAAAGATGATCACTCATCGCCGATCGTTTACGATACTTCTGTACTCCCTGAACAATCGAGTAAAGTAAAGCACCCGCATAAATGTAAAACAGGATCTTTCTCCGCAAATTCAGTTCCAGGGTAGTATAAGATAATTACAACTGTACCAGTTATCCGATACAAATGAATTAATGTTTATATATAATAGTCCAGGAATGTATGTCAGTGCCAAAGGAGAAGGTATTAGATTTGCACATAATTTTGGTGGTAGAGTGAAAATGGAACTCGGTGTGGATTTAAAATGTTGCAGCGGAAAGGCAGATGTCTGCAAACGATGTGGAAAACAGATATTCGACGATTATTGGCACCTAAAAAATAAAATATTCTTATGTAGATTATGCATGGCCGAGGATAAAAAACAAAATAGATGTAAAAAATCAAGCTCGAAATTATTTCGCGTGAGTCTGCTATGTACTATGTTATAGCACAAATAATTGGATATATCATGTCTGGGTAGATATACTTATTCCTGATAAAATTGTAGAAAATACGAGACTGTTCGATTATGCATCAACATGGCGCAACCACTGCAAAAACATGGTCAATGCATCCTAAAATTGTCACACAATGGATCCAGAGAGAGTCTTACCTTTCTGCTTATTTAAAAGAATGAATGCAATCAACCCTCTAATATATATTAATTAGAGGGTTGATAATAATTCCTGTTAAAAATCGAATTTGCTCTATGCAAATACGGCAAGGTATATACTGAATCGAATAATATTATGCGTACACTGTTCCTCTTACACTTAAATGCAAAGATTTATTTACCAAAAAGAATGTCTCGTATAATGACTTGTTCCGTCTCAAATTCAATGAATATTTATACAGTTCTTTTCAATACATGCTTACGTTTTAAATATAATATGTACACACGCTGTATAAAAAAATAAAAATGTGAGTGCACAAGTATTCGTGTATCGCTCATTTGCTACAACACTATTTTCGTAGTTTCCGACTAGCCGCTGCTGATGATAAATGAAGAATCTCGTAAGAATTTATGGCATAAATTAATAACATGTACACTACTACCAATCGTAATGATTCGAATCAATCGAATTCTTTATTTAGAAGTCCATTGTAGCAAACGAGTGATATATGAAGATGTTTGTATACGTATGTAGTAGATACATTAAGTAACATAAGTGCTTAATTAGTATTGATATATGTATGTGTTATGTCTGATAATATTTCATTATATTAACCTCCTGCACCAATATCATTGAACACGCGAAGTGTTCAGTCCGCGTACAATAAGTCGTCTATCATCAAAATCGAAAGTCAGGTCAGATGGTCGATGTTGTCGTCTCACCATACATTGCTCAGGTATGTCGTATGTATATTACTTTTTTTATAGCGATAGGCGACAAACGAATAATAGTCTTCGACATTCGGTCTATTCGGTTTTACTTACATTAGAAAGTAATCAGCTTAATCGGTAAAGTAATATGCTCACTAATTGTAGTCATTGAAACAATTATTTCATCGAGTAACTAGTCACAACTGTTTGGCGACAAGTCTTGGTCGTCGTCCATTTGCTGTAAAGCTGATTGTTTCGTGATGTCTTCCATAGGATTTCCACCATCAGGAGCTTGTCTTGATAACACGAGATCCGATGTTTCAGAGGAAGTAGAATAACTATGTTCAGTCGTTTCAAAATCAATCTGTTTCACCGAAGTATTTTCGGGCGATATCGTTGTGGTTGACTCTGTACTATTATTATTACTTACTAATAAGTCGTTGCAGTTGACTTTACGAACGGCAGTTACGTTAACATCGTCGTTATCAATATTTTCTGGCAAACCAAACTGTACCGTTCGAAATAGTTCGGGACTAGCCGATGACGACGCACCGATCTCCATCGACTTTTGTACATTGTCTAATTGATTATTCGCCGATGTAATAAAATCTTTAGTGTAACGATTATCTAATTGTTCGATGGCCTCTTCCTCTGGCAATGTATTCGAACAATAGAAATCTGGCACTAAATGTTGATAGAGAAGTGGATTGAAAACACTGTTCGAGTCCATGTGACGAATGTTTGAAGCTATCAGGTAAGTTGTTAAGCCATCGTACTTTGACGCATCGTTGTTTTCTTCGGAGGTTAATTCTTCACGGATGACTGTCGACATTTTGTTAGCGATCGGAGATTGCGACGACGCTCCGCGCAAGTGTTTAGTTTCATTAGTTGAGTAATTTATCGTGTGACCATTAGAAATTTCAATATTTCGTTCATTTGCACCATCTGTCCCTTTCGGTGTTGTGCAAGCGTCGATCTCTTGAGTACAAGCACTCAAGCATGTACCATTATTCCGTATAACGTTATAGTTTTGTGGGGAATTTGTTAATAAATCAGTGTTATTTAACATTGGCACGGTTAAAGTCGAATGCGACTGCAGAGGAAACTGTAAAGATAGTTTATCGAGTAAATAATTTATATGGGTTTTCGTTCCCCGTTCTGGATGATCAGAGGGACTATTTCCCAATGTTCGAATGTTCTGCATTACAGATTTATCATTTCCATGTTGTACTTGAGAATCGATTACATTCCGTTCGGCATAAGAGTTTCCCACGAAATAAGAACCAGACCTCATTCTCGCAGGTTTGTTTGTTTTTCTAACATTAGTAAAAGGTTCAGACGAGCAATCACGAATTTCACTTTCGCTTGACGTATTTTGATTCGTATTCGATTCAACAACTTGTCTCAGTCTGTCGTTAACTGTGTCTGCAACAGATGTTATTGCTCCCACACTTTTACAATCATTATTTTCTACATCGCTGTTCGATTCGTTTAAATCAAATTCATTATCAATGTAATCTTCGAAAGCTGCGTTTGTAATGTCACGCAACCGTAATTCCAAACGTTTTGTAATTTCATCTAATTCAGTCAGTTTTTTCCTAGAAAAAATATCCGTTTTTTAACGATATCCTCCTCTAAAAAAACAAACCAGAAAAAAAAGAGAATAAACTTTCTTACTTTAGCGACAAAGATAAGAACGGCATAGATGCGTCTTCAAAACCCACGTTCGGCATAGAGTCAGCTAATTGATTTTCAGCGAGCTCTGTGGTTTCTGCTTGCACAGCAGTTTGCGAAGTATGCTTTCTTATTGCGTCGTTGGTATGTACCGCCGGGGCATTTAATGGTAACCAATTTAATTGAGATGCATCGTACACTGGAATTCGTGTTGTTTTCAGCGTCGACGTTGGTTTCCTGAACATTGATAAATTATCCAACGGTGCTATGGATACCTAAAATATAAACGTTAAAGTACAAAGCACCGGACGAAGTAAACACACGCGAGAAATTAAGTCAGAACAATACTTTGATTTGTCCGTTGCATTCTCCAGAAAAGTCCATTATATGAAACCATCCGGATATTATTGGAAAACCGGAAATTAAGACTGAAATATCGATAGCAGAAAATCCAATAACGACATCTCTTTCCAAGTTTATTTGCATACTTGTGTCCGAGTCTACGATCCGCCAAACCTTCAAAATCAATCTCTTTTCAGCCTAAAAAAAAAGAATTTTGTAGAAGATAAAGTGTCCAATTCTTAGACAATCTAACGATTACGTACACGTAAGAGTAATTCCACTGGCAGTTTTACGTCGTTCTTCCAGTTCCACTTAGGATTACAACTTTGTGGGCAAACATTGGTAATCACGCAGGAATTTAAATGTTTCGTTGGATCGCATTTATTGGCCTGGAAAGATACATATGTACTGGGTTCGATGGTCTCATTGAACTTTTCTACTCTTGGTAAATGCAATGCACATTCGATTTCAACGACAGCTCGAAACATTGTTTGACTACTCTCAGAATCTGTCGAATCATCTTTATTATGCATCATCGA
Source organism: Lasioglossum zephyrum (assembly GCA_028455615.1). Taxonomy (NCBI): domain Eukaryota; kingdom Metazoa; phylum Arthropoda; class Insecta; order Hymenoptera; family Halictidae; genus Lasioglossum; species Lasioglossum zephyrum. The sequence continues at coordinate 154,653 of CM052323.1, read as the reverse complement.
AGGTAAGTCGAACACTTGACTGGTGTTATCAATGTTTGGTTGTTGGTCTGTCTCTTCTTCGTATTCGGCACCAACACCAACACTTCTGTACGTTTCTGTGGGCAAACGACAATTGTGTCTAATGCTACTACCATCGCTCTCGCAATAACTGTTATTGAAGTTTAAGTCACTTATGCATATGTGTTCTTTTACATTTGTAGGTATTGGTTTCTTCCCCTTTAAACTTATTTCGTTGTTCGAATCATCTTTGTCAATATTTAAAACTTCTGTTAAACGGTCCACTAAATTATGTAAAATTAAATCTTCCGAACTTGTTTCTTCTTGCGAGATCTTTTCCGATTTTAGTTCTTTAATAGTTGAAATGTCCGTCTGACATTCTTGAGTTTTCAAATCTAAACAACACATTTTTTTCTCCACCAAATCGCTAACATAAGAAAACCGTCGATCGTTTTGTGACCTTGTTTCTGGATGGTTTACCAATTCAGACGAATTCTCAGTACAATTCGACGCATTGTAGGTATTTTGTAGGTTTCTTGAAGTTTCTAATAATGCAATTTGTTCTGTGGTTCCAAGAGCTACCAATGCATACACTTGACCGTGAGATCGACCTGTTACGGGATCGATAATTGGCACCCATTCGTCTACACTCACGACAGGATACTGAAATATTAGAACAGAACAGCTTGTAAATCGTATTATTCCAAAAACGTTTTTTCCGACATAGAAATTCGTATGTTGTACGTATGCATACCTTGGACGACAATAAGTCGGACAGTGCTTGCGAATCTCTATACGCGATGTATAATGGATGTATAGACAATTTTACCAATCCTAATAGATTATCTACATTATTGTTGTTTCTATAATAAACTTCAACGATTATGTAATTATTTTTCATAAGATTTAATAGATCAGTATCAAAAACGACAGGTGCTATCTGAAACATAAAAAATACATTACCATGACATACATAAGTTGTAAAAATAAAATAAACAAAAGTAAAACAATTACATGAGAAAAACGATAAAGTGGATTTTTCGTATTGGTACAAATTAGGCTTCTACTCTTGTCCTCTGTCCAAAATGCTCTACATATTAAGTAAGTATTTAATTCTGACAATTCTTTTCCTTCCGCAATATGTATCAAGCCTCGAAGTAGAACCTGTGGAATAATTCTTTCAGCAACAATAATTTCTCATTTGAAAAATACTTGCATTGTAAATTGTGCTTTTTATACTTTCTCATCGATGTCATTTTCTCGATCTTTCACATTAATTTTTCTGCCATTGGAACGTTCCGTATCACAATGAGGTACATTGGCTGTAGCGAGCAAATCATTAACAGTGTTTACACGATTTACTTGGGTTGAAATCGAAGGTAGCTCGCTATGTGTTTCCGGCCGAATGTCCGTCGCATTTTTGTATCTTTTTTTATTTTTATGTCTGCTCAACTGTTGCACCATTCTCAGACTGGGAATATTTTCTTTGGAAGATATAATATCATCTGAGAAAGAAGTATTTAAAACATCAGTATCAACATAATTCTCTTTTTATTAAAATATATGCCTTACGCTTACCGATATACTGTTTTCCAAAATGAACAAAATCTGAACCTAATTCTGCGATCACGCTTAATTCTCCGATCTTTATTCCCTTATTGAGAATAACTATACGTTGTGCGGTGCTCCAATTTTTAGTTTTTATAATATCATTAACGTGCATAGTACCAGCACCTAATTCAATCAGTGATTTTTTGTTAAAATGACGGATAAATATTTTAAACTTTATAAAATACTCTGTGTGCGATTTCAATTTTGATATTTCATAGATACCATCGTGGTTAAAATGAATTTCTGTAAAGAGAATGTCTCTGTTAAAACTATTAATATACGAAAAATTAAAGAAATTAATATTACACAGATAAATCGGAACATACCTTGGTCTGTTTGCTTTTTAGAACTTATTCTTACAGACTTGTTATTACTCGTTGATTTCTTTTTGCTTAGTTTAATATGTTCAAAAGTCATGTTGTACTGAATAAAATAAGTAGGATGCAAGAAAGTGTTATCATGATCTAAAAAATCAAAATAACATATTGTAAGACAGCAAAGAGATACATTTCAATAAGTTTCTAGTTACATTTTATAAACATACGTGACGAGAAAGAAGATTTGACACGTCTGTAACCAGCAGAAGACAGGGCAAACGATTCCACAAAAATTCTAATACTATTTACTCTGTCCAATAGTAAATTTTCTGAAATATATTGTATCATGATGTTAATTTCATACAATTGGAAGATTTTGAATATTTATATATATATGAGATATGTACCTTTTGGTTTAGTATACATTTTTACTGTTGAAGAATTTGTTTGCGCAAAAGATGTGCCATTTGGTTCAATTTTCCTCTTATTATGTTCGCACACATCTAAACTGTCCGACGTTAAATCTATCGAGCTACCAATAGGAGAGGTCGATTCGACTATAGGTAATGGTTTATGATTGTCGTGAATTGATGTTTCTCTGCCCGAAAGGTATTCCCAGAATTTGATGTTATCATTAGTAGACACACGAGACTGTACACTATCACTCAATGAATTATCGCTGAAATCAAATGCATCTTCACCACGCGATTCCCTTAATACTGCTCCTCTAAGTCTTTGTGCTCTGGCAACAATTTGTGTAACAAGTTCGTCCATAGCTTCCTCATTACCTTTGGTCAACTGTTTCTGAAATTTTGTTCTTCTGGATTTTAAAATGGATTTATAAATTTCATATTCCTTGGCCTTCAAAGTATTTTGTACATTACTCGCTACCTTTTCGGAATATTTAAAACTATCAGTAGTCACTGGCATAGTATTATCGAAACCATCCTCTTTGACATATTTGTTTAGTTTCAAATGCATGTTTAAAGGTTTCGTTGCATATTCTAATTTCATGGAAACATGTATTTCTCCTATTTTACGTAGAGATTCATTTACTATCGGTATATATTCGATATAGGGCTTTGATTCAAAGAGTTTTAATAAATCTGTGATTTTGGACGTTCCTAAGACTATGTTATTCTCTTCGGAAACAACCGTTAATTCTACACACTTGCAGTTTTCTACATATTCCTGAAATAGACTTATATTCGTACGGACAGCATAAACTTCGGTTGTTTCATACTTGGATCTTATGATATTTTTCGCAACGTTCACTGGCCTGGAAAAGAAAAACGATACTTTAGATAGTTGAAAAAAGCAATTGAAAATGGTAAACTTGTGTTTATAAACACAAACTAAAGAAACATTAGAGGTACATTCATAGAAATATAATCTCTTTATAGAAATTGTAATACTTTACCTAAATTCAGCACTGACAGTTTCACCCCACCAAGACGCAAATATTTTAATTTCTCCAAAACTTCTCTCTGACCAAACGACTTCATCTATAACAAGCTTCAAATAACCATGAATTTTCCCTTCAACTAACGGCGGCAAAGATTTCTGAGATTTCCTCTCCAGATCCATTTATTTTTCTGTACACAGAGCATGATTGAACTTCTTTACTTGTTTACGTCTAACACTCTAATTTAGGTTAGCATTATTTAAAGCAAACTGATGCGCGTCAGATTATTAAGTACAAATCTGTGCAACAATCACCACTTTAAATTACAAAAGATAATTAACAAACACACTTTTATGTATTCTGTTCCCTTTTTTGTCAGCTAACGATAATAGAATCAATATATAGTTTGTCATCTGCGATTCAATTTCTAGCCACAATTCCAAATACAACTGTGCTGCCACCTTTCGAAATACAACTGAATACAATGGGAATTATTGAACATATCTAAGTTGTATATACTCTCTGGACATAACAATATGCGATCCTAGCTGGATCCTAGCAGTGATGGTATTGTTGGCGCTTTTCGCGCGCATGCGCGAGTTTCGTCAGGGCCGTGTCTACGTTTACGTCCGAAAGTGGGAAACTACTCTCAGGGGAAAAAGTAGTGGGGGACTATTATGGGTGACCAACAGTGACCAAGGTACCCGATCTTCGTACTTCACTGAGGCCGTCTGAGGCTAAAATCGTCGCGCATGCGCGCGAAAAGCGCCAACAATACCATCACTGGATCCTAGTAAAATTTCAGTTTATTAAAATGTAGACCTTGTCGGGTGACGTTGTCGAGGACAGAATGAGTGAGCATCACCGTACAAAGTAGATACACACGTAGATATAGGTATTGGAGCTGTCATGTGGACGTGTCCCTTTCAATTTGTTGATAGCTTCAAAGGAAAGTTTTGAAAGTAGGAGTGGAGACGAGTTCTGTTTTCGGGATTATAAAACCGTGAATACGTATAAAAGCCGAGAATGCAATGCCAGCACGTAGACGACACGTTGGTTTAGAAGTAAATCATGATTTCGTGATCACAACCTCAAACAGTCCCTGGCAGGGCAGTACCATAAGTCCAAGAAAAAACGATGAAAGTGATTATTCTGATTTAACGGAGAACGAGAAACCAAAACCGAACACTGTACCAGCGACGATGACGTCGCGCGACAGGACTAATGAATTCGTTAACGCAATCCGAACAATGCAGAGCCGGACTGCCGCACGAACGGCGGTCGTGCAGAATCCTCGTCGTGCACGACAATTACAAAGCTATTCAAATTTCATGACGATAGCCAAGAGCATTGGGAAAAACATAGCGAGCACTTACACGAAATTAGAGAAGCTTGCTCTATGTAAGATCCTCATGAACACCTAAGATAAACTCGGAACATCCTAATAACATATTATACATTAATACAAGAACAAGACCATGGAAAAAAAATGTTTTAACATGAACATCTTCGTACAATTTATATTATATGCTTTGGTTGCTTTTTACCATCTAATTTGTTCAATTCTACCAATTAACTATCTAATAATATTGATTTGTAAGGGGCGACTGTCTAGATTTGTAATTATGTTGTTGTCTTCAAACTAGATCTCATATTACCTAATACTTATATTGTATTAATCACATTACTATTGAAAATATGAAAAGAACTTGGATGATAGTGAATAGATTAGTTGGCAAGAAAGTAATTTCGGTATTTTAAGGTGAGACGGAGAGCCCAATATTTTTATCCAAGCAATGAACTTTAATGTATAAGATATTTTCCCTTTTGTTCGATGACCTTTTGCCAAAACGAAGAAATAAAAAATATTTTATTGCTTGAATAAAGAAATTCGGCATTGTTTCACCTGCAAATACCAAAATTACTTTCTTGTCAACCAAATACTTGGAAAGATATTATTGATTTGTTATATTAATTGTTCTAGTGGCTAAAAGGAAGTCGATATTTAATGACAGACAAGTGGAAATTGAGGAGTTAACGAATATTATAAAGACAGACTTGAAGAATTTGAATTTTCATATAGGAAAGCTACAGGAACTGAGCAAGTCGCAGCGAGATGCATTTGGTACACGTCAAAGTCACCATATAGCCTCGCATTCTTCCTCAATTGTTATGGCCTTACAATCAAAACTGGCAAACATGTCAAATCATTTCAAGACTGTACTAGAAGTACGTTCAGAGGTATGTTAAAAGGAATGGTAGAAAGCATGATAGGCGTGTAACCAATATTGTGCATGAGACAAAAGCTACTTGAATCCATTTAAATTGTTCTTGCATATAGAATATGAGGGAAGAGCAAAGTAGGAGGCAGCAGTTTACTCAAGGTTCTGTATCTACTATGCTACCCCCAAGCGTTGCTGGGAAACAAGGATCACTATTGTTTCAAGAACAAGATTCTCCCTCGTCTGTAACTATAGATTTAGAGCCAGCGATGGGTCAGCTATCCCTGCAGCAAGCAATTCATGATGACACTGTAATATCTTTATTAAAATATAGTAGTAGGGTAAAGGCACCAGTTACCGGATATTTAGTGACGACTTGGAAGCTTTTTATCGATTTGAAGGCATTCTGTAATTTATTTTGCATTATTTGTGATAAACAATTGTTTATCAACTTGTTTTCTGTATCGTCAAATTTTTCTGGATGATTTTGTTAAAAAGCAAAAGAAATATTAACGAAGTTTTGGTCCCATTTACCGGACACGAGAAATTTCTGATAACAAATTAATTGGTTAATTTTTAAAATCATTGTTCTATTATCCTCTGGTGTATCACTGTTTTTTAACTAATGTTTTCTATATTTGAAACCAAAATTATTGTAATACTAGGTACTTCATGTTATTTTTATTAATTTCGAAAATAGTTTGTTTTGTGTCCTATAACTTGGTGGGTCACGGTAATTGTTACCTTTACCTTAGATACTAGATGTATTGTGACAATACTAAAACAGTTCATTTGTTAGGATGCATATGTTCAATCAAGAGCAGAAACAATGCAAAACATTGAATCCACGATTGTTGAACTTGGTGGAATTTTTCAACAATTAGCGCACATGGTTAAAGAGCAGGAAGAAATGGTGGAAAGGTAAAAATAATACTTTCCCGCAAAAGATCTATTAATAGAAACGAAATTTATGGTAACCGCGGTTAAGTTGTTTAAACTTGAAGCGACTCACGAAATTTTCATTAAATTTCAGGATAGATAGCAATATTGAAGATACTGAATTGAATGTAGAAGCAGCACATGCAGAGATATTGAAGTATTTCCAATCTGTAACAAACAACAGGTGGTTAATGATAAAAATATTTGCAATCCTCATATTTTTCTTTATATTTTTTGTAGTGTTTCTGGCATAAAGTAATTGTTATATTATTATGCATATTTCTTCTCACGCAATTTTGTAGTCGACCATCCATATCCATTTCTTGTGATGAACAAGATGATTGAACAGTAAGATAAATTTTTATAAAATTATGATTCATTAGTAATAGAATAATACTACATTTATTGCATTCCTTCACCTCTCTCTGTTGACTTGTGAATATTGTAAGTATTAATTATTATAAATATACATCAATGTAGACGGCCAGCTACATTGTTGCCTGTAAAATGTAAAAAGGAAACTGGGTAATAAATGTATAATTTTCAATGTGTGATAACTTTTATGTAATATGTACAGAGTATTTGGTATAAATGTATATATAATATAGAGTCGATTATCTCAGAAATGATTGAAGTTATATAAAGCTTTTTTTATAGAATGGAAATTATGCAAAAATAGTCATATATACGCGCACACACTTAGTGATCTCAGAAAAATATAAAATTTCATTTAAGAAACGAAATATGTATCTTCAAAAGCTTGTGGAGATAATTGTATACACTTATACCAGAAATCTGTTGTATACATATAATACAAGCAGTACACTGCTCGTGTATATAAAACATGGGATTATAAAACAAGATAATAATAAATTACGATTTATTTCAATTTTTTAAAATCTTATATCATACTTGCATTTAGTCTAAATTCGTATTACAATTTATTTTCTGCTTGATAACCAGCAAAACATGTAAGTTTTACACTTGAACAACGTGTAAAATTGGTAATAACAAAATGGATAAATCATAAAAGTACATAAAGTTTCAGGTTTGAATAAAGAATTATACATATCTATATAAAGAAACATTTTTACAATCTGCTCTAGGTGGCTCGATACATTCTTAAACATTAATCAAATATAATATGTACAATTAGTTTGTCCTCCTCTTTCTTTATGCAACAGTGATAGAATTTGATAGACACATTTATATCGTTTAAATATGCACTTATCACATTTCACAAATAATATATCAAAATACATACGGTTTTATGTCGCAAAATAAATGCTAGTCTTTCTATACGTATTAAGGTATTATGCATCACTGTTGATCATTCGAAACATTTTACAAATCGAAAATCGGTCGCTACAGTATCAAATTTAGCGTAATATAATGGTTTGTAACAAAATAAAGTAGTTAAGCTTTGCTACTATGATGTGATTTGTCCAGTGATTCTCCTGAAGAATGTAAGGAACCTGTGAACAATAATATGTTATTAAGGTCTTTTTTAAAATACTCTATTCTTTGCAGGTTTTAATACAAGAGAAAAGTATTAAAAAATGTATTTTATGAATCTTGAAGGTACGAAAAAATTCAAAAATGAGAAATACGCATTGTTTAAAAATATCTAAATCGGCTTTAATAAAAATGTTATGGCAACAATGAACTATATAACTAAATAAACATTATCTTCTCCGTTTATTTGTGTACGAATAATTAAAAACTTCAACAAATTTTAATTCTATAATATGTACTTTTCTTTACATTAACACAAATATAGTAAGATTATGTTGATAAATATGCTTAGATGAGACTCGATTACGATATTTTGTATTTATAGAGTTGTAACGAAAGTTCGTAGCGTTTGTAAATTAAAACCGAAAGCTGAAATTGAGATATTTGTTTATAGATTTATTCAATACATATTTTCCATTTTGTTCTATTACTTTTCGCCATTTTCGAGGTAACTTCTCGTGTTACTGAATAAACGTATGAATAAATACCTTAATTTTATCTTTGATTCTTAATTTGAAAACGCTACGAACTTTCTTTCCCCAACCCAATATTACGCATATTGTATATCAAAATAAGTTGCACAAAATCACTTCGCAAAATTCTTCAGTCTAATGTACCGTATTCATTTGCAACTATTCCCTTCCAAAGTACTCCAAAATTGTCTCACTTTCGAGAATCGCTTGCGTCCTTGCATGCACAACAAAAAGGGGAAAGAAAATAATTGAATAAAAAAAAGAATGAAAAAATTATTTCATGTGGCGATGAAATCAACCGTTAATGGATGTGCCAGTTGCTCGTTGTCGTTTGGTCATGTTGTACACAAACCTTTGTGATTTCGTACACGTTCTCGTTGTGACAGATGGTAACCGGAATTGCGTAGTGGCGTCAGTGGTTCATCCCCCCACGAATGCGCCGTTCCAAGGGGTGCTGGCATAATCGAACCAAGGGGAGGCGGAGGAGGGCCATGCATATGATCATTGCCGAACGGAGGCGGAGGTATTCTGAGATTAGGGAAGGATGGAAGTAAATGTGCGGGCATTGGTGGCGGAGAACCTGTGTTGTCGTACCTGCTGGAATTAGGAGGATGTAGAGGCATAGGTGGAGGTGAAGATAATCGACCACCCAATGGTGGTGGTCGTTGACTAATTTCATACGGCGGTACGTTTGATGCATTTGGCAACGGGGGTGGTAAATACGGAGGAAACAGTGAGTGTAAATAGGAAGGCGGCGGCGGGGGAGGAACATTCGAGGAACCAGAAAACATTATAGGAGAGCTTGATGACTCTGCTCCTATGAATAACGGAGGTGACGTTGCCGTCTCTCCGTTTGCTTCCATGCCTGTTCGAAAATCAGTTTAAGATAGTATAATTTTTGTTTAAACATCACGTTAGGTTAGACTGTTTTGTCTTGTTTGGGGGGTTGCATTAACAGTAGATCGACCTGAATATCTTTAGTTATCCTCGTTCTAAATGTTATTAGTAGAAGTATGCAAGAACCCGAAAAAGGGTAGAATAGCGAAGAAAGATATCGGATTTCCGAGAATATTTACGAACCCGTTCCGATCCACATTTTTGGATTTTCGCACAGTTCTTTAGTCGATTAGTGTATCTAGATCGAGCTAAGTGTCTACTTCTATAAATTCTACTATTACTGTATTTCAAGTAATTACAAAGAATGACGCTAATGAAACTGACGAAATAGTAATATGTACAACTTTAAAAGATTCTACACTATCATAGTAGTGGTTGCTACTCAATGGAACTGTAATATTAGAATAAGGTATAACGAACATAGGATATAATCTTCTTATAGTGTAAAGACTTACGATGTAATTTTGCCTCGGGATCTATATCATTAATATTCTTTTCTATGAGTGTAAGCCGGTTACGTAATTGGCCTGCTTCAACTTTGGACTCCTCTAGACGACGCTCGACTTGGCGTGCCTTTATCTTTAAATGCAAACGATTAGAAGATTAGATCATATCATATTACACTCCAATGTAAGATAATGTACTGAATTTGTACCCATTGTTCGCGTGCTTTTGTTTCAATCATAGATATTTGATTCTCGTATTCTCTTTCTTGGTCTAATATTTCCCGTTTCAACATTTCGATTTGTTGCCTAAAATACAGTCATAAATATAAGTCAATTCTAATAACGAAATCATTGTTTTGTGACTGTTTATTATGATTCATTTATTGATACTTACTTATAATTTTGTATTTCAGATTGCATTGTTTGTATTCGTTCTACAGTGGATACAACTTCACCCTGTTGTTGCAACCAAACAGATTCTTCCCTATAACGATAATATTTTATATTAACTAAGTCAATATATACCAGATTTTATATAATGTAACAACGATAATAATTTTGTCGTACTTTTGTCTTTGGGCCTCTTTCTCTTTAAAGAAATTTGATAACACCTCGAGACGAGTCTCTGCATCTTTTTTCTCCTTTTCTGCTGCTTTGCATTGTTCACTTAAGGTAGACACTTCTTCCTTGATAACTTTCATGTGTTCTGAAATGTGAAAAAAGTAAACTTGAATGTTTCTTGCATCACGTGAAGTGTGCATGTGAAAAAAAAGTACCTTCTAATAAATTGTGAGCACCCTCAACTTCGGTCAGTCGTATTTTTAATTCGTTTCGTTCTTCAAGTAAAGCTTTTGCTTCTGCTTTAATGTGTGTCACGTTATACAACTTATCCAGATCCAAATTAGAATTTGATTGATTTATAACATCCATAAGATCTTGAATTACCATTTCTTTGCGTTCCAATTGTTTTTGTAAGGCTACTTTTTCGTTAGAAATCTGTTAACAAACGGAGATAAAGAAATTACATATGGTTTTCTTATATTTAATCAATTAGTAATTTTTATATGTTACCAATGACTATATTATTGTAAACTTACGTCCTTGAGTTGTATCTCTAATTCTTGAACCTTATCAGTCAACGTCTGATGTATACTATTCTTACTTTCCACTTCAAGTTTTAAGTTCTCTGTTACCCGAATAAGTTCGACTTCAACTTCTTCACATTTCTTTTTAAAGGATGCTAATTCCGACGACAAAGACTCATTCTGCAAAATATAGTTGATGTGACACAACATCTGTGTAAACTTAAAATTATAATATCTATCTTATGAAATTTTTATAATCACAAACCTCAAGCTTGTAGAACTCAAGCTGCATATAAATTTACATTTCATAAAATAAATTTGAACGTATCTTGTGTCAAATCAGAGACATTTTACATGTAATTTATAAATTACCACGTACCTCTTGAGTCTTTAAGTTAAGAGCACTTGTTAAAGATTCGTTTGCAGTTTGTTGAGCATTTAATCGTGTTTGGAGATCCTCCACCGATTGAGCTAATGGATTATCCTCACTGTCAGAAGAAAGAACTTCGCGTAGCATTCGCTCTAATTCTAAGCCCGCTTCAGTAGCGCTTTCTAAATCTCTCTCCAATATAGCAACATGATCTTCCAGATCTGCTTTCGAATTCTATGAAAAGACACAAAATTATTCTGAATTATCTGCTTTCTGATTTTAGATATTCGGATAAATGTGAATGTTTTACCTGAGAAGCTTCTAAGTCGGCTTTCAAAGAAAGTACCATTTCATTGGAACCGAATGATTCATCTTCGATACAAGTCAACTAAAATATATATTTTCAGACTAGTAAAAATTCTCCAATATATAATTGCTATAACTTATACAAGCAGGGTATATATTATTACCTTATCCTTGGTTATTTTTAAATTTTCTTTTAACATTGAACTTTCTTTAGTAGAGACAAGCAAATCCTTCTCAAGTTTATTGATTTTAGCTATTAGTTGTCCATCTCTCCTCATATTCTATAAAAATAAGTAATTTATTACACATGACATTTCTATCATTTTTTTAAAAATCATTTTTATATAATGCGCGAATATAATACCTCGATATAATAGTATCCTAAAGAAAATGTAAGTGTTGCAGTAGCAGTAATAATTAAATACATGAACGTCATCCAATAATTGCTTACTATATTTAGGCTTTCCATTATATTTCCGGAAGTTTCATCCTGAAATCATTAATGAAATAAAGCATCAAGGTATATACATGTAACGTTAAAAGTGATAAAAACTGCTTACATTATTAATTAAATTATTTTCAGAATCAATTTCGGGGGAACATTCAACATTGTCAGCTGCACAGGACTCGGGTGAAGAAACTGATAAAAATTTCATAAGAATTAGTAATAACTTTTTTAAAGTACAATGTGCAGCACTTGGAACTAAATTTTAATGGTTCCAATGATATACCTTGTATTTTATATTCACTACTTTCCAATGTTATTTCTTCTGCAGATATTGTACCATCATTGTGTTCAAGCAAACCTTCGTTTTTGGGATGTTCGGTTTCTTCAATTTTCACACTTTCTATTTAATGTAAATGTACATTTAATTAGTATCGTACTATAAATTTGTTTAAAACCTGTGCTAAGTATTAAATATTTACCTATCTCATTGGACTCTTCTGTATGCGCATTCAATAAATTTCTGTTACGAAATTCATTATTGCTCGCCACATTTTCTGATAAATGAATGTATTCTTTTAACACATGTGGTGATTCAGCAGATTCAGAATTGTCATTCATATTTATAACTTGCTCGAGTATATGAGTTTTTACAGGGGTTTCCGAATCAATTGCATTTGCATTTTCAGTGGTGTCATTTTGATTTTCATATTTTACATCTGCTTGAATCTCTTTCTGCAATTCTTTACTATCCTCGTCTTTGTGAGTGACAATTGTTGTATCTTCTTTGTTGACTTGTGTATCTTGAGATTTAATACTTATTTCAACATTTTCTGAATGATTTTTTGGATCTGGCTGATCAGAAGGAGCGTCAAAATTGATGTTAGGAATTTGTTCACCTACATTATTATCAATGTTGAGAGACGCTAATCCTGTTGAACTGCTTACATCTTTTACGTTTGCTAAAGGTGCATCATGTTCAATATCCAGGATGGTTAAATTACTTTCAGAAACATTACTGTTTTCCACTAACTTAGCTTGTCTAGTTTCGAACTGCGCTTTCTCCACAGAATTAATATACTCTGTATTAGTTGATTCAGTAATGTTTAAAGCAATTTCTGAGTCTGTTCCAGAACTATTTGCTGAAACTGTCGGAACAGAGTCTGTATGACCAGTTTCATTTGATACGATGACTGTAGTACTTGCAACAGTGGTATTCAAGATATTCTCAGTTTGCTCTCCTGTATTATCATTTGATGTGGATGCATGTAGATCATCATCAACAGAATGTTCTTTCTGTAACATTAAATCTTGTACCTCAGAAACAGTTTCTTCTATCGATGGCTTCACATCTTGTGCCTCAGAAATAGTTTCTTCTTTCGATGACTTTGCTTGTTCTTTTTGCAATTGAACATTTTGGGTCCCAGGAGGAACTTGTTCTTTTGCTATCTTTACATCCTGCACCTCAGAAACAGATTGTTCTTTTTGCAATTGAACATTTTGGGTCCCAGGAGGAACTTGTTCTTTTGGTATCTTTACATCCTGCACCTCAGAAACAGATTGTTCTTTTTGCAATTGAACATTTTGTGTCTCCGAAGCAACATGATCACTTGCTACTTTTGCATCTGGCTTCTCCATTATTTTTACATTTTGTTCTTTTGCTACCTTATCTTGTACCTCAGAAACAGGTTGTTCGTTTGACAATTGAACATCTTGGATCCCAGAAGAAACTTGTTTCTTTGTTACATTTGCATCTGGCTCCTCTGTTAGTTTTACATCTTGTTCTTTTCCTACCTTATCTTGTACCTCAGAAACAGGTTGTTCGTTTGTCAATTGAACATCTTGTGTCCCAGGAGGAACTTGTTCCTTCGCTACCTTTGCATCTGGCTCCTTCGTTGCTTTTACATCTTGGGTCTCAGGAGGAACTTGTTCCTTTGCTACCTTTACATCTGGCTCTACTGTTGCTTTTACATCTTGTTTTTTTGCTACTTTATCTTGTACTTCAGAAACAGATTGCCCTTCTGACAATTTAACATCTTTTGACTCTGTAATAGCTTGTTCTTTCGGTATCTTAACATCTTCTACCTTGGAAACCGATTGTTCCTTTGGTACCTGTATATCTTGTATCTCAGGAACCTCAGACACCTCGGGAGTAGTTTCCTTTTCTACACTTTTGACTTCCTTACTTCCCGAGTTAAAAAAATCTATTAAATTAGGAATTTTTATTCCAATTACATCTGCTAATGTTTTCTCAGGACTATTCACAACCTCATTAGCGTTATCCTTCTGAGAAATGATTTGTACACCATCTTCTTCTTTGCCGTTTAAAATTTTTTGTGGTAACTCGTCAGTTTTTGCAAAAATATTTGTTTTGCCATTTTCTTTATTGGAATCTACCTCTAAATTAACGACTGCATTTTCTTTGTTTGGCACAGCTGCTGTTTGTGAAACTTCTGTTGCAGAAATTTGTGTGGAAGTTTTAGTAGGATTTAAATATAATGTTGTACCATCTATAACTTCGTGTGTAGCTGTTACATTGTTTGGCAGTTCTTTTGAAGATTTTACATCTATAGGTGTTGTCGGAACGCTCGAAGTTTCAACATTCTCTCTGGTAGGCTTTAACTTGTCGGTAACCTTCTTAGGTTCGAATTTCTTATCAGATTTGTTAGTATTGTTAAATGGTGATTTAACAGGTACAACATGCTGCAAATTTTTTTGATAGACTTTTTGTTCTTTCAAAAGAGATTTAGGTGCATAACCACGTTTACCATTAATCTACAATTAAAAAGAATTTATGATATCACTTTTGTATATGTAAATTTTCATTGTACATATTTATATTTTACTTGTACATAGTAAGTATATAGTAAGAATTAAATATAAATATATATACATATGTAAGAAATACAATCTGTAATATTAAGGTAAAAATGAATAAATAGTTAAATATACCTCTACTCCCCACAAATCGGTTCTAATTCCTGCTCCTTTACTATAAACCTTGACTTCCACATTCGTATCAAATGACAGGATCCCATCCTCTGGTGCATTATATTTGATTGTTGTTCTAGCCGAAGAAATGGGTTCTACATAAAACATATGATTAAATAACTTAATTGGATTTATAAAAGGAATGCGGTGTAAATTAAATACATATTGAAGTTAAAATATGGCTTCAATTACCTGAACAGTCAGGGTCATAACATAATTGTTTGTCTGACAATCTAGACTCACAGTGTGGTATTGCGCTAAGTATTGTTGCAAAAAGTAGAAATACTACATTAATAATTCGATTTATTTTCATCATATTTTCACTATTACAAAGTTCCACATCACTACTAACATATCATGACACAACCTCGGACGCACATTTCAGCCGTGAAATAATTAATAAGAAGAGAGCAAATTGGATCAGAAAGTACTATAACAGAGGTGAAACCACAGACGTGATATAAGAATAGACATAACACCTAAATGGGCTTTCATGTTCCGGGTCTGACTATCTTACCGACATGATCTATATATACTTATACAGGTTGAACCATAAATCGTGACCAGTAATATACATTATAATATACATATAATATATATATATATACACACACATACATTCTTTCTTGTAAGTTGTGTGAAAATAAATACAGATTTTATATTATCAACGTCTGCATTAAAATTGATCTTTTTCGTAAAGTAAAAATGTACGAGTAAAAAACTAAAATATATATTACAGTTACAGTTTGCATAAATATCAGGTAAATATTTATACAGAATGAGAAATGGCCCGTGTGCCAAAGAGCCACCCCCGGACTATAATTATATATATGGTCTAAGGGGTCTAAGGATACTTCGCCTGTGGTACGGTAGTCGGATGTGAAAGAAAAATGGAGTGGCGCGTCTAGATAAGCTATTGACCTCGTGGTTGCAGTTAGCTTGCTTACCCGCCGCGAATTAGTGACACGAGCGTGACGAACGCGGAGTGAGTGCCTACTGAAAATAAACAGAAAGTAGTGGAGTGGTGACAAGAGCGCGGGTCGAACGATGGCTTCGCCGAACAAAAAGTCCAAGGAATTGGAGGACCCAAGTTCGGGCGAGGGTGTTGAGTCGCGGGATTACGACATTGAAATACAGAAAACACTCGAAGAGATTGACGGGTGTCAGAATCAAATCGATGGCCTCAATGAGAAAGCCAGCGACGAAATCCTCGAAGTTGAGAAGAAGTATAATAAGTTGCGTAAGCCCTATTTCCAGAAACGGAATGACATTATTAAAAGGATACCCAATTTTTGGGTAACTGCTGTATCCTTTCGTACAATGACGTTACATTCTCATTAATAATAATTACTAATGTATCTTTGACGTTTCTCAGCAATGCCGGCGTCCACCGGCGCTAGTCGCCATCTTGCCTACTTGTATACGTACGAAAGTATGTATAACTACATGCGGTCACGCGGAATATGATACACATTTATTTTTGTAGGAACCATTTCTCCAGATTATTCACACGTTAATGCCATTTAATAATCTGTTACCAGCTTCATGCTATTCATCGATTTTACTAATTGTTTATTTCGGAATCGCAACATTTTCAATTTATTTCTATGCAACAACGTTGATGTATTTTTCTTCGACTATATTATTTCTCTCCGTTTACAACTATAAATCGTTGTTGCACTTATAATTTCGCAATTTTTCAACCTGCAAATTAAATGCATTCCGACACGCAATTTATCTGAAATGTGGTTTTGATGTATGAAACAGACTCATTTTAGTCATTCATTCATTACTTGTTTAACGTATTTTGTTGATGATTGTACAATATGTAATCTTCTCGTACATCTTTTTCTTTTAAATTACATTTACCGTTCCTATGTTGTTATTCAAATTTCTATTTTACATTTGTAATCTTCTTGATCTTATTATAATTTCATATATTGAAAGCCGTATTGTCCATTTACATATTTATTGTATCTTCCATATTAGTATAGACAAGTATAACGTATACATTTCCTTATTACGTGTATAGTTTGTAAACAACAAAGAAATAGCAGAAATATTGGAAGAAGACGAAGAAGATGCACTTCGGTTTTTGAACAAACTAGAAGTGGAAGAGTTCGAAGATATTAAGTCTGGTTATAGAATCAATTTCCACTTCGATGAAAATCCGTATTTCGAAAACGAAGTACTTACCAAGGAGTTTCATCTAGGTTCTTCTGGTGAGAAAATTTCTAAATCTAAATATTATTGTTTTTTTTCTTCTATTGTAATACAACTGCAAATAATTTTATTATTTTAATTTCAACAGTTTGAAATACACTTTGTATGTGATAACGAATAAGATTGCATTCGTTGCACAATGTTAATTTGTTTCTATTAGAAGGAACAAGTGCATCTGCGCTTGCTTGCATGCATCAGCATTTTATTTTATTGGATTACATATCAACGACTTTTGGAAACAATTTCCAAATGGAGATTGAAATTGCATTGAACAATCATAGTTTTGATGTATCTCCTGCTTTTTTTGCAGGAGATCCAGCTTCCCAAAGTACACCCATACGTTGGAAAGAAGGCGCAGATTTAACAAAACGAGCAAAAACCAAAGCCCCATTGAAAGGTCGTAAAAGGCCATTAAAACACAGGTCATTCTTCGACTGGTTTACGGATCATGGTGATCCCAGTTCAGATGAAATAGCAGAATTAATTAAAGATGATATGTGGCCTAATCCTTTGCAGGTAAATTTGTTTATTAAAGTATATACGATCAAAGATTACTAAGCTTCAGTAACATTTTTTAATGCGTTTATATCATACAGGATGTGCCAAAAATGTTAGACTTGAAAGGGGTGATTCGTGAGATCATTTGCTAAGGAGTTATTGGGTTGCCAAGAAAGCAATTTCAGTATTTGAAGATGTAGTATTTGTGAAGTGTTTGAAAACCGAATTTCTTTATTCAAGCGATCAACTTTAATCAATTAAATATAAAGTTCATTGCATGGATAAAAAAAATTGGGCTATACTTCACCTTAAAATACCGAAATTACATTCTTGTCAACCCAATATTAACGAAAAACACGGGCTAATTAGAGCGCGGCAACAGCGGATAGTCAGCGAGATCTGTTGGCGATTCCGGATCCGTCCGCTGTATTCGCGCTCTAATTGCCCGCATTTTTCGTTAGTAACTTCCTAAAAAAAACCCGGAGAATATTTTCGAGAAGGAAGTAGTTATTTCAAATAATCTCAGGAATAGGAATCACCCTTTCCAAGAAAATGCAACATTTTTGGGATACACTATATACATAGATATTCTTATACGATGCACTAAGCGTCCGTGAAAGGAAAATTTGTAATAGGAATGCAGGTTGAGTGGTTGTTAGGCACACATAATTTGTTTATTGGGTGAAGTGGTAATATCAGTGAATCAGATTATGCAATAGACAGGATCCCCCTTACCTCTTCATTCCACAGATACATAGTACATAATTAGACTGCGGATCTTTATGCGTTTATAGCAAAATTGAGTAGATGAAATTTAAAATTGTCCTCCTCTATGCAAATCAATTGAGGGAAGAAAGTTATTTGAGTGTTAACTCAATTTAGTTTCTATTTCTTGCAATTGATGTAGACAATTTTAATTTTGCACAAAGATCCGCATTTTAATTATATTATTTTAGATTTTCAAGTAGTAAAACATACTTTTTAATTCCTTTGCCAAAACAATTCTGCTGCCGTTCAGTTTAGTATCGTTGACTAAAATTGAAATACACATAGGTAATCAATGCTTTGTTTATTTGTTTTTAGTATTACTTAGCACCAGATATGGATGTGGAAAATGGTATTGAAGGAGATGGTGAAGATTGTGACACGGAGGAGGAAGAGGAGGATGAAGATGGTGGGGCGGATGATGGCGATGAAGCGGGTGAAGGTGAGGAAGGAGATGATAGTATAGTTGTCGTCGAAGATGATGTCGATGAAGATGAAGAAGAAGAAGAGGCTGTGAACGACGATGATGAGGGGGTAAACGAAGAGGATGAATTATTAGTGGACGATGAAGTAGACCGTGAAGGTAAACATATTGTTTTTCTTTTTATCAATTCATTTATTTCATCACAATATTTCAGACTGCTTATAAATACATTCGCGTGTATTTTTATCGGAATTTCTGTTTTACAGATGGCGACGGGGAGGAACCATAATAGAATTGAAAGTTGATTTTTCATAAGATTGGTTACAGTCGTATAGATTGAAAATGATCATTGAACATACACATCAGATTGGGTGGACATAGAAGAAGTTTGCAGGACTGAAACTATTGAGCCATATGAATAAAACCTCGGGACATTTTTCGGAAAATATAGTAGGGAACTGAGTTTATAGCAGACCTAATAATTTTTTGCGCGAGAAACTATCACTTGTATGAAAATACAATATTTATTCGATTGCGTTACAAGTTGTTAGGGTAACGACTGGGTCTGAATTCAATTAGATAGGTTTCACTTTGCACTTTGTTCTGTAACAGTGTCGGAATGCAGTACAAACTCCTTAGTTATATTCATATGGCCTAGTCATTTTCTATCGTAGCAGGCATACGATGAAAAACACCTGTTCAGTTTTTATCGTGTTATGATTGTATTATGAGAAAAAGTAAATTATAAATTACGGCATAATAGCGAGCAGGTGTTTTTGTTCGCGTTGTCTCTTCATAATAATTGATTCCATCACATTTCTTCCAGGACGAGGTGTTTCAGGTACTATTTTTGAGGGTGACAGTTTATTATTTATATACCAAGATCTGTAACGTTTGATTCGTTGTTACCGTGAGAACTATTATTTTCAGACTAACAAAGGTAATAACAAGTTGTACCTTATTGCTAGATTACAAATGTGAAGATATCTTTATAATTTATTTAACTGCAATGTGCAGGCTCTTAAAGAAAGAAACAACTTTATTGATTCTCAGTAATTTAATATACTTCGAAACGTGTCAGAAGAAATATCGCGGAGAGACGAAATTTTATTAGAAGGATAGTTAATTGGATCTTGTTTATAAAGATGTACAGTACATTAATATGAATTAGATTTGCATTGGTACTCTCCATTCTCATCTGGGAATTTACAATGAATCGTGTATAAAAAATAAGTTTGATACCATCGTTTCTCATATGACGTATTGTATTCTTTTATTATGTTAATTTTACAGAAAGAAAATATTTGCATATTGTAACATTATATTGTACTGTGTTCAATGCTATTGATTACGTATTTTTTGCAAGCATATTTACATTAATATTGTAAATTTTCGAACATTATACAAGAATGAATTAAGATTATACAATATTTTCGAAAAGAAAAGAAATGAAAATAGAGAGGAAGAAACGTCATACATATGCATGTCTGTTTTAATGGTGACATAAAAAAAGCAACATTTAATTATAAGTAATATTTTTTAATTATTTTATTTATAGTACTTTCTACTTTGTACGCAACAAATGGTTTTGTTTGAACGTCATAATTTAGTAACCGGTTGAAACTTGTCACGCTCAAAATGGGAATAAACATTGTGTGTATCACCTCGTTCTCATTCTTCCAGATTTTACATGATAAAATTTCCACTTTCGCAAGGTGAAAATATATCACAAACGTTTTTTCACACGTAGTTCGACTCGCACTTCTAATTCTAAAGGCACCTTGCCAAATTACTGTTGCGACCCAAAGGTGAAGTTAGAATCAGGAGTCCAATTGTAAAACCCCTGTTATATTTCCTGCGGTGTACCAACAAGGAACACATTACGATCAATTTTTAGGTGTTGGGGTGCAGGTAAAGGTTCTATCGAATGGTTCTTAATCAGCGTTCCCTCTGGGATCTAGGAAAAATCAAATAATTACGCCGCTCAAAGTAGATAAACACTATTTATACCTGATTTGATCATATTCAAAAACTTTCCAAAAGAATACACATGTTTTTAAGCGTAACCAGTTTATTAGGTCGTGGATTAAACAGTTTTCGACTTAAGAGGCGATTTTTCGATTAATATGTGAAATTATTATGATATAAAAATCTCCTAGAATAAGATTCCTATTTTTCTACTAAATATTTAACGTTAGCAATGTAAGCAATTATTTGATTCCTCCTAGAAAGCGATAAGGTGCACTCTTCTACAACGTATACTGTCATGATAAATTTCGAAACAACCCAGCTATTGTCCTGAAATTTCACTAAGTAACCGATACAGTGTGCGATTGTAAGTAATATATTGGCGCGATGAGGTGCAGGGTACATTCAAGATTCGATGTAAATTTGAATCGTTCGTAGATGCTCTTGAATATCTTACCGTTACTGCAGTCCTACGTTCGGTACACAAACACTTGTTATCTTCATTGGAAGAAATAGAAGCAAAGCAATAAGAATTCTTTGTAGCATTTAATTTATCGAGGTGTACTAATTAACACATTATTTACCGGTGATTATTCATAAACCAATAACTCACCCTCAATAACAAAATCCAATAATTCCCTTCGGAATTATTGTGTAAAAGAAGATTTTTAAGCTTCGATTTGTTGCAGCACAATTATCGAAAAGCCTATTAATAGGCTACCGGCAGATGAAGTGTTAGTAAAATCGAGATATTTCTTTCTCAAATGATTTTCATTTACAATATTTGTATATCCACATTTGGTCGATGTTTTAATTATTTTCTTGTGTTTAATTAACTGTATGCTATACACACGATATAGAAATTCATCATGTTATGTTAAATGGTAATGTGAAAAAAGTATATACGTTTGTTTTATTAATTAGCTGACGATAATAATAATTTTTATCAACGATGCAACTGTACCGAAAGTATAGGCACAGTAGTAGACTGCATTGAGTCGACTTTAGGCAGCTCTGTAACATATTCACGAAGTAGCTACACGTATATTTAGTCTTCACCTTTTCCGTTCTGCGAATCTCAGGGGTTGTGTTTAAATGTAGATCAGATCACAGGGTGGTCTGCGTCGAAATTCTCGATTTCTTCCGAGTTTCTGCATTTCAAATTCGACAGTTTCGAATTGCTGCGATGTGTTATGGTTATTCTGTACCTCGTCCGCGGAACCATATATAGTCCTGCGAGTTGGCACATGGTCGCACAAAAAGGTACCTGTGTCCAGGATGAATGAGTGAAAGGGTAGGCGGGCAGGGAGGAAAGACACAGAACAACTATGGGTGTACACATACATTTTTTTTCAATCAACGTATTCGTGTTACGCAATCATACATTAAATTAACGAGAATAAAGTTGTCGGTTTGAGATAGGAATGAGTTTTTATATTTGAAATTGCTTAGCGATATAAGATA
Organism: Lasioglossum zephyrum; assembly: GCA_028455615.1. NCBI lineage: Eukaryota > Metazoa > Arthropoda > Insecta > Hymenoptera > Halictidae > Lasioglossum > Lasioglossum zephyrum. The sequence goes on along the minus strand of CM052323.1, from coordinate 132,292 downwards.
CACGATTATAAAACGTTTTAATATAAAGAGATATCGGTCGAAACATTTTACCCTGAATTTTATTTTTTCTTTGTATGTTTATCCCTCGGTGACAAATTTATCATATCGTTGCATTGACTTTTCGCGTCCACGCTCTCACATCAACTATTACTTTTTCTAGCATTTATATATTGTAATGATAGCCGATAAACATTGCATTCTGGTGGCACTGTTTTTTCTTCTTCTGAAATTCAACCTGATCGTCATCCCTGGTTTTCCCATATTTTAAAACTTCTTTATATACAATATTAATTATTTGCAATAGAACAGAAAGTCCACTTCGATTGTATAATATTTTTCCGCAACGCTGCGAAAGATTTTCGAATATTATTGATGTGACCAAGAAACACAAAATTATACGAGACAAGTAATTATCGAAAATGTAACGATAATAAGTGGTAAATGTAAGAAGCTATTATATAAGATTTGATTGTTTGTAATACACGTTTGTAAGATGTAAGAAATTTGTTAACAAGTTTTTACTCTTATCAAATTCTATTCAACGTGCAGGGAATCAGGGATGTGAAACTAAACGACGATTATCCGAACGATAATGATTCAGAAAATAAATTTTTAGTGGAACGAACTAAGGGGACTTGTCGTAAAGACCGATGAATTTAGGACACACTACCCTAAACACACCTCACAGTCTTGTCGCGTGTTCGATATAATTGCATTTTCTTCTATTATGTTACAGTGAGATGTAGTTGAAAATATTTTTACACTGACCGCTGCTATTATTTACATACTGCTATACGAACGGAACGATTAATGTATATGAAAAAATAAAGTTGATCGAGTATGTAATTTAAATAACCTGTAGAGAGTGGCATGTCTATCATATTTACTCTTCGGATCGCATCGGATCGTTTGTACATTGTATTTAGTTTATTTTTTTACTACTCTTGCATACGTTTATTAACATTTAAATATTAGTACATACCTACAAAAGATACTCAGTGTGTTTTATTAACGCTTGCTATGACAGATAAGGATAATAGTCAACCTTTTTGAAACTTTTAACTGTTCATTTGCTTGTTTGGATAATCGACGTTTTTATTTCGTGCGAAACCGAAACGATTTTTCTTTTGGTTCCGCTTGCCATTCATTTCGATTAACATTTGCCCTTGACCATTTTCGAATCAATTCAATCGAGAAAACGTGTTCTTTAATGTGTGTGACAAATTACAAAGCTGTAGAGTCTTAAATGATTTTAAGTGTGAACATGTGATTTTTTAAGTTGTAGAAATGATGAGAGAGATCCAACGTTTTCTAGTTAATATATCGTCAGAAGACATCTACAGACTATATTTTACGATACGTAATTAATATTTATTGTGCCATTAGTTACATGCTACAATTTTTCAACGTAGACACTATACTTTAGCGTTATTCAAGATCACCTGTACATATAGAAATAATACGCTAATTATCCACTAAATTATGGATTTGAAGGTAAATATTAATAAAGTATTTCTTTTTATACGATGTATCGAAAAACTTGATATTATAAGACGTTTTACAAATATCGTTATCGTATACAACTATACATTAATAACTTTACAAGTATTGAGAGATATTCCTGTAATGTTTCAATTTGCAGCTGGTTCGAATTGAAGCAAATTTTCTAGCGTGTCTAATGAAAGCGAAATTAAGAGATAAATTAATTCCGAACACTCGAATGTATACAATTAAAGATGGAATAACAACGATCTGACAGCGATTTATCCTCCACCAAATAAGAGCATGATCAAATTTGCACTTTCACAGATACGAAAGTACAAGTGTGTGCCAGCAATTTCTGGTGAAATAAATTAAAAAAAAGAAAACAAAACACTAAAATTGTATTCTACAGGATGACTCTGGGAACTGGGACAAGTTACTGATCTCTTTTAAAGTAAAAGTAGAAAAAAATGATAGTGGAAAAAATCATATCTCGTAATACGTCCTGACTTCCTATGAGCTTATTTTTTATGTGAGTGCACCGATGCGCCGCGCCCGCCAGGTGCAATTGCAATTTATTCTTTAACATCTGGCGGTTGCATCCATATTAAAAATAAGGTGATAGGAAGTTAGGACGTATTATGGCATAGGATTTTTTCCTCTTTTTCTATTTTTACTTAAACAAGAGCAGTATAACATGTTCCAGTTTCCAGAATCACCCTGTATATGCTCTGTACTTCTATTTTCTACAAATCGAAATTTTCTGTAATCGTATTTACGGTACCCTTAAACTTATTTCATGGTTTCAGTGATTAGAACTCTTTTTGCAGTTCCTAATTTCCCAAAGAAGGAGAAAATTTGTATCTATCTATGTCTACACGTTCTCCAATAACCATACATTAACAAAACCAAAGTAGAATTTCATCTCGGTTTAATGGAAATTCATAACATACATATTTATTTATATAAACTTCTTATATTGATCGTATCATTGCTAATAACAATTGTTATATGATCTCGACGCTACGGTTCGATCGTAAAAAACAAACTTAACCAAGCAGTTTTGCTAATTATTTTAAATAATCAACGTTTCGGTCACTGATTTGGACCATTTTCAAGATTAACTGAAAATTGCGTCTGTAAGAAAAAAATAAAAAAACACGAAAACATACAATTTTCAAAAGTATTAACTATTAAATGTTTAATTGTAAGAGAAAAACATATTCACAATTTTTCATTCACTTGCTTATGTGTGATACATATTTATTAATAGACTGCAGATCTGAATGCATTTATAGCAGAATTGAGTGGATAAAAGTGAAAATCGTTGAAATATTTTGAGAATTGAAGATGTCGATACATGTTAAGGGAAGAAATAGCATTCAATTTGGTTTTTATTTCCTGCAATCGATGCAGACAATTTTTACTTTACACGAAGATCCGCGATCTATTTATTAGACTCCGTTCAGAATCTTCATGACGAGTCTGACACGACATTGTAGAGTAAGGGGCTAATACATATTATCAGAGTGATCTGAAAACTCGAATCTGTTCGACGTTGATAAAATATCGTAGTCGTACGGTGTGGATGAGAAACGGCGATTTGGAACATTCCGCGGGTGATTACAGTGAATCATTGTGTCTCTGGCAGCTTGAAGGACTCGGGGTTTATGTAGCTGAAAGGAATCCCTTACCTTCCTCGTGTTATATCATCGTTACGTCTTCTCCGGCTGGACTTGTTGGTCCCCGGCCGGGAATACAAGTAGACCGTACAAGTAGACACATGCTGCTGTCACCGAGGACGCAAAAAACGACATTTCAGATTCAAACGGAGTCAGCGTGCAGACAGCCGATGTGGTGGACGGCGAAATATTTGACTTTTTCACAACACGAGACACTGTGGACTCGGATGTTACACGATCACCACTGTGTTGCGCGTGTCACGGTCATCGCAACCTCGTTAACTCGATGATGACTGCCGGTCTATTCGCTGCTTTTCGTGGCACACGATTCCTCTCGCTCTTTCTCACCAAACTTACACCAAAACTCATAAATGGAAATATACCCGCCGATCCCTTTCGAATCATTCAAGCGCAGTTTTAATCATTTTACGCTTTCTCCTAACCCTTACCGCATGGCGACTCGGTGTCACCATTAAAAATTGCTGTATCATTATTCAAAACATTCGAAAACAAGACGAAACACCTTCCTTTTCTTTTTCATTGTCATAAATGATCGAACAGTGCGCCGCGAATAAATACTTATACTATCATTAAGATAAATTACGATCGAGAACCAATTAATTAATTATTCAAAACATTATTTGCATTATTAAACGTGATGGGATCTAACCAATTGCTAAATATTTAAGAATTGCATGAGCTATTAAATCAATTTCATATGCATAAAACGAAAAAAATCATATAGAATGAAATTATTCAAGGTCGGTAGAAATGTATAATTTTCGAGTTAAAATAGCTCCGATTATAAATGGCTAGTCTGAAGCGTTGTTAGTGTTAGTATGCTTTTTTTCTAAATGTTTATATACTGTTCTCTAAATATTCATTTTAAGCATTGTATTGGGTTGGAAGCGCGGATTAGGCTGATCATTGTGTTCACTCGTTTGAATCGGAGTTTGTTAGTAGATACCTCTTATTTTCAAGCAATTTATATTTTCAGGAAGGCACATTAACTCTATATTCATTCTTGCATGTCTCGAAGACAAGTACAGTTTATTAAATTAAAACTTGATAATGTGTAATAAATTTTTGGAGTCGCGTTAGCGTCAATACGGTTCACAGACATCGTCCCTGAAAGACTGAATAATAAATAAGTTTTTAAACGATATATGTGTTTTTATATTTATATTTCATTATTATAGATGATCGTAGAAGTTCGTACGTTATGTATAGTATTTTGTAATTCTAAAAATTATAATTATTATTTTTATTTTATTTTATAATTCTAAAATTTATAATTCTAAAAAATTCACTATTTTTTATAATTCTCTCCGAACATGTTACAATCTGACTTCTTTTTTCGTAGAAGTTACATGTTTATTTTTAAAAAGGGTCACGAGGTAAATTCGATACGAACATTTGCAATCATCCAATATATTTGTGCGAAGCACAAAGTGATAGACATATTCGATCTTTATCGTTCAAACGAATTTATATAGCCTAGAAGAGCGTTTGGATATCTTCGGAGTTAAAGTTTTATTAGAGGGGAATTCCAGGATTGAATGAAGTCGACGATTCGAACACAATGCCGATTCTTGATCGGCGTCACAAAGAAGAAGAATCCTGACAATTCATAGAGCAGACGAAGGAGAGAATACAACACAAGATTTACCCCCTACGGGCGTCACGGAAATTCGCGAGATCAACAAGGCGTCTACTGTCCACGGGACACTGACAAAAAAAGGATCTTTGTGCCTCGTGACAGCGAGCCGGGAGCATATGCCGCCAGTAGAAGTCGCCAGTGCTATGGCGAAGACGCTGTCAAAACTCCTGGAGGGGACCGCCTTTTGAGAAAGAAACACGGTAGCTAGTAGCGATGGCTCTAACCACCCTCGCATATTACAAATCTACAGAATCTCACAAAAGTATGCACTGCTCCGATACATTTCCAACAAGTGCAGAAAACATGTTTAAGAATACATATCTACTAACAAATTATACATTTGGTTGAACACGATGATCAGACTCGCTTCCAATGTGTAGCCTCGTTGTCCCCATATTATAAAACATATAAAATAGTCAATTTTCAAAATCGACTTCGATATGAACTAACTTCTTTCATCTAATTCAATGTAAATTTGAAAGATTATTTGATGAAATCCCACGGAGATATATGTGATACCACAAACGGTGTTTTGCAGAAATGACTGGGCATGTAGTTCTGGTTTGAAATAGTTAGGCCGATTTTTCAGCAGACGCACGTAAATATTGTTTACGTTATTAAATATGTCAATACCTAATCAATTACTAAACATTTAAGTAATGTAGGAGGTGTTGCGTCAATTTCATATCCATAAAATTGAAAAAATCGTGGAGAATGGAAATATTACATTAATATGAAAATACGATAAATTAATATGAAAATAAAAATTTGTCGACCGTTCTGATATACATATATGTAACCCTCTGAAATTGTGCATGTTCTTTCCTCGAACACGGTTTAAACTTTCAGGAGTATGTTTTCGAAATACTGTACTGTTTCAATACGTGAAAAACAATTGAAGTACCCTCTTAAATTGAATTTCGGTTAAAATTGGTACCGTGTACAAATGAGCCTTTCAGTTGTTGGCCAGTGTGCGCCGGTCCAGGCGAGAAGAAACGATCCACGTGATGGAGAAGGAAGCTTCGAGAGGAGAAATGAGATGCGCATAGAAAGGTGCAGAGAAGAAAACCGAGGTACCGGCAAACGGGACGTTTCAATGCACGCTGAGCGCTCGTCCGGAGCGCAGGCGATCAACAAACAACCGTTTCTGTTTGCGATCTTCGGTGTCTGTGGAAAACAATTAACGAACAAACTCCTTGGTTAATTCACGGGGTACCAGTGCGACTGTTCACGTGGAAGATACCGATTTCATTCCGATCGTAAAGCGAAAATGGCCCGACACATTAGACCATTCTTCTTCCTGCTTCTGGCTGTTCAAATGGAACTATTCTTCCCTCGGGAGCAAGGTACTGTTGCATATACTTGATCCATTTTAAAATTTAATTAAATAATCCATTTTAATTTTAACAAATCTGGTATACTTATAGTAAACTAAGTTTTCTTACTATTCGAAATTATGTTTATTTCTCTGAAAATGTTGTTTGAATTTTTTAAAAATATTGTTCCCTTGAATAAAACACAAAAACTGACCTTCTTTCCAGTGAAGGCTTGACGTTTTGTCATTTCTGCGATTATTGAAATTGTAAAGATTGATCAGAGATTTAGTCAATAAATCTGGTAACAACAATAGGTTCTTGTTATTTTTATGAAGTGATTTAACATATTTGCATTCAACTGCTTCTCCGGTCTAACGTTAAATAATCGTCGAGCATCGCGAGGCGTCTGCTTTCGATGATTTAATGCCAGCCATGGGCTAGATCCATTCAAATGTTTATGCATCCACTTTTTGTTTTTGCATATTTTCGAACCTATCTTTCTTGGCATCAACAATGTTCTTTTTATTGGACCTAATTTAAATAGGTAGTGATTTGAATCGCTCCGCTAGAAAATTCGAATTTGGATCGAACGTATATCGAACTCTGGGTCAAAACGAACCCCAAGTCTCGTGATTCGAGGGTGAAGCTTCGATCTTAAGGTCCCACTGATTGGTCTTATTGTTTTCCGTCTAATGTTCGACGCAGAAAGATAATGAACGGAATATGTATTAGAGTCGTTTCATTTCTCGGAATCGGCAATTGCTGATCACGCAGTTCTAGTAGGTGTAGATCCGAGCAGAACTCTCCAGATGAATGATTTGATAAGTAAGGCTGATTAGTTTCAGTAAATAATCCAGAACAAATAGTGGTTAATATATAATATTGATTATTAATATTAATATATAATATTAATCCAGAACAAATAGTGGTTAATATATAATATATAATATTGAAACAATACAGAAAAAATATTGGTTAATAATCCAGAACGTTCTTATATTATTGTTCGTGGTTGACCGAGCACGCATTTAAATAACTTTTATACAGTTTGATTTTCATGAAATTCGGACAGTTTTGTATTGTGAACTTTAATATCAAAAGGTTCCACGAATTTTCATTGCAACAAAAGTGCACGACTGCACATGTCACTCTTATCACTGAACAAATCACGGTTTTCCCTAGAAACTACTTGACATGTATACTTTCTACTGATTTATTGTGGTTTCTATTTAAGCGCTGTTGCAGAATCACTGCTGTAAAATATACAAGCATCGTCGCTATCGTAAACGTAACTTGATTAAGAAATAATAAACACGATCCTTTCCCGTTAATTTAATTCCAACTTTTATGATTACAGTTTTACCGTTGTATCATTTGATCGAATGTAAAAATGATTTCTACGCTTGTGACAGACGCACTGACTCACTAGAAATATGTACAATGAAAATAGAACATCATAAAGAAAGAATAGGCCGCGGACGATTAATGAAACTTCGTAGAATCTTTATTATATTCCGTCCCTTCTTCTCTTCCATACTTTATATAGAAATATTTCGTGAACGCTGTTAATCCGATTGAAATCGTTTAATCGCACAATAGTATTGAATTGTATTAATACCCTTATCATTGCTCTATTGAAATATAGACGAGAGTACTTTCACTAAAAATTGTTTAGTGAGTTATTTAGTAATAATAACGCTCGAATGACTCTTAAATAAATTTTTTACGTTTCATGTTTTCATGTATATTAATATTAAATAATATCAATTAGACAATATTAATTTCCAAAATTATGCACGACTTTTTAGCGATTCTCGTTCGTATATGTTTTATGTATAACAATAAATTAGTAAATATCGTATTGGATGTTAGCAGAAAATTAAACTGTGGAGATTAGAATTAATTTTACTAAATAGATTCGGTCGGAAGCTATTCTTCTTATCATATGAAATCGTTCTGACGAGAGGAAGGACTCAGCGTAGTCGGGGGTTTGTAAAAATGTCACGCAAATAAGAGATAACTTCGTCAGAAGTTTGCCGTTGTTCGCGAACCCAGGATTAATTGCTCTATTTCCTCTCTTGCAATAGTAATTTCAAAATGATAACGTGAGAAATATAGTTGAAGCAGATATGTGATACTTAGACAAAATGAATAACCAGAAACCGGTCATTTGATGGGCAGTGATAGGTTTACTATAATAGATTTTTCGAAAAAAAAGTAATTATATAGAAAAGGTCTGCGTACTCCGATTTTGATGAAATTTTAATATGTTATAGATTTCGATATTTTGAACAACTTTTTCCTTTTCCAATATAGGGGGGTCGCTTTTAGTTTTCGAGATATTTGCAAAACACTATCGCTAATACTATATTGAATTTTTCGTATTCCTGCATGCTCCGCGGCAACGTAAACCTGTTCCGGGGCCGCATCTGTTTATTTTTTCTTTGTAAACACGTTGTATAATATAAAATGAACTAAAACCAAAACCAATTTGTTTTATAATCAAATCCCATAATATAATACATGTATGCTGTATTGGTCTCAGTTGATTTTATATTGTATAATGTGAAAACCTTCTTTTTAGAAACACTGAGTGCGTGTTAAGCACTGGCTGGGTGTGTCTGTGGTATTGTCGAAAAAAATAAGGTTTTTTATTTATAATTTTAAAAATTACACTAAACATTAGCAATTGCTTCAAAAAATGCATTAATTCGATTGTCGTAATTAGTCTGTCGTCTGAATGAAAATTCTCTCTCATTTCTACAGCGTCAAAATAGAAAGAAACGCCACACCGGGTCAGGCTTACGTTGCCGCGGAGCGTTCAGGAATACGAAACATTCAATACAGTATTCACGATAGTTTTTTGCAAATATCTCAAAAACCAAAAGCGAAGCCCCAATATTGGAAAAGGAAAAAGTTGTTCAAAATGTCGACATCTATAACATATTAAAATTTCATCAAAATCGGAGGACGCAGACCTTTTCTATATAATTACCAAAAAAATAAAATATTGATTTCGTAGGATCCTTTTTCGCCGATGCAAGGATGGAAGCGCAATTCGAAAAGTGCTGTGGCCTCGGTACTTCCTGGGCAATGGAGGGGCTCGGCTGTGAAAAGTTTACGGGCCCGGTATCTGGGGTGCCTACAGTGGAGCAAGGTCTTTGCTTGGAAGCTGTAGACATTTGTTGTGTGAAAGCGTATCACGAACAACAATGCAAGAAAGGGAAGTCGGATGCGCGTGCTGGTTTAGCATGTGTCTCCTCTGGTGCCAAAAAGAGACGCACAGGACCCGGCGATTATCATCGCGACTGTTGCGAAGCATGCAAATTAGGTAAACATCCATCATGGTTTGATAAATTCCACTAAATCATAATCATTCGTATAATTATTCAGTGTTTTTGTTAACCCTCACACGCTCCTCGAAAATAGTTGCATAAAAGAGACTAGGATAACAATTCACCCATTTTTTTTTACACGTTAAATCAACACATTATATTTTATTTATAGCGTCACATTACAAAGAATGACATCTCACGATGTCGACATAAAAGTATGAATAATTTTACAATTACAAATAATTAATTAAATAATTTCATATAATCATCATAATAATTAATTAAAATAATTTTAACCCTTTGCTTTACGATTTATTTTACGGTTTTAGCGACTAGAATTTTTGTTTTGTAGATTGTAATTTCCCAAAAGAGGAGAACATTGATATAAATATATGTTCTTCGGTAGCTGTATATTAACAAAATCAAAATAGAATTTTATTACGGTTTAAAGGAAATTGTTAACATACATTTTTGTCAGAATGTGTTCAGAATCTTCGTCACGTGTCAGACACTATATTGTAAGGCAAGGGGTTAACGGGATCCATGGGCCAAGGGTGCTCTGAATCGTAATCATTTATTCGTATAATTATCCACAGTCTTTTCGTTGAGGCGATATTGTTAACAGTGTTTTGTTAAGGCAATATTATTGGTCTTGTCACGGGATTATTTGATTTTAGGCATTTTAACGGGATCCATGGGCCAAGGGTGCTCCTTCCAAAGATTCTCCTTCGGAATTCCATGGGATCCAGCGTTTTTGGAGTGCTGCCACGAGGCCTCACCAAGTACCTCAACAACATTTACTTCGGATTCTACGAATTTAACTTCAACGAGCGAGAATACTGAAACGTCTCCTTCTTCGCCTTCTTCGCCTTCTTCGCCTTCTTCGCCTTCTTCGTCTTCGTCGTCTTCCACGCGGTCCACAGAATTTTCTCCGTCGATTCCCACGCCGCGTAAGAACGATTACTATTCGGTTTCTGGATTATTACCACGCTTTTATTTATAGTCAGTAATATCTAAAAGAATTATTTTCTCCTTCTTAGTGCATTTTAATATAAGCGTGGTTTTTAAAAAGTTTTTTTGTAAGATATAGTTTACTGGTTCAATATAATTCATGTTCAACGAAAAATATCCATGTTTCAAAATAACTTGTGCACTAACACTAAAACTACCGAGCACTGAAAATGATTAAAACGTTTTAGTCGATTTAGTCTATTTATTTCGAATTCATGCAGTTTTTATTGCAATATGCGTGTGGATAAAGAAATATGTTTGAATCGATTTCCATGCAAGCAACGTCGTCATTTCAATAATTACAAAATTTATTTACAAATTTTATTTTTATTGTTAAATTATTAATTTAATGGAAGTATTATTTTTGTAAATCGTTCACAGCTATGGACGACATCTGTCAACTTATGAAGGGAATGTTGTGCTCTGATATTTGCATTCCCACGCCTGGATCCTACTACTGCAAGTGCAGGGAGGGTTTCACTTTATTGGAAGACCAGAAAACTTGCAGACAAGACCTGCCAACGGACAGGTACAATTCTACTTGTTCCTAGACTGCGGAATTTTAAGCAACATAAATATTGTCTTGATTAATTGCAATTTACAGAACCTGCACAGAGATTGATTCCTTTTCTTCATCGTTTGAATCAATTTTTGTCTATTTTTGTCACAAATGCATAAAATTCTATTACTTATTAATTCTCAGAGAGAGAGAAAGAGAGAGAGAGGACACTGCTCAGCTCCATTCGGACAGTCGTTTATCAATACTGTTTTCAAACATACATTATCTAGACTCATTGATCTCTCGTTGCACTCAATTAAACAGCCTCCAATTTAAATTAATCGCAAGTATAGCTTGACAACTAGACGATGCCTTCGAAATGTTGGGTCAAAATGGACCCGTCATATCTGAGAACTATTATTATTATTATCACTAGACTGCGGATCTTTGAGCATTTATATTTATTATCAAAATTTTGAAAAAAAATCTCGAATATAAAACTCGACAGAATTTTCTAAAATTTTTATTCGTTTTAGATCTACGAAGGCTGTTCAATTATTATTAAAAGCAATACCTACGGGAAAGAATAATTGTCTAATAACGGTGAAAAATAAAATTGTTCTAATCTAGATGCAAAACAAGCAACCCATGCGAGCAACGATGCACAGACAACGGAGTCGCAGTGACCTGCAGTTGTGATCCCGGTTACATTTTGGCGAACGATAATCATTCTTGCATTCCCAAGTCAGCCCAGCAGAAGAACACCGCTGCAACAGACCAGACCACCGACTATTCACCCATGTGTCCAATGGGTTATCGCTATAACGCTACCAATCAGGTCTGCGACGGTGAGTGATCACTTTGGTTTACCAAGCAAGAATTACAAATCCTTTGGGGTATTGACACAGAAGTGTCTCCACTTGCTGCAAAAATATTGCCTGCCCGTCCAAAGTGTGTTCGTCTAGTGCTAGAAGAAGGATCTTCTTTTCCTGGTATAGTAAAGCCTTCATCTAACAAGTGATGTCGCAAAAAATAGAACTACACGATCTAAGAACCAGCACGGACCCGACGGTTTTTCGTAGATCAAGGCTTTATCGTATCCGAGTTTGCAATGTATGATCTCGTTCTCTGAGATAAGTATTTTTAATATTTCAACAAATTCTCCTCCGCGAACGGTCAGCACATCAAAGCCTTTTTATATTACGATGGGATTTCTAAAACGTAATCGTAAAATAATATAATTGATGATAAATTTCGTCTTCGAGTATCCACAATGAAATATATATATAGTTTTTATTAAAAAAATATATATATAATTTTAATATATAATTTTTTTAAAAATAATAATTTGAACCCTAAATAATATAAAATTTTATATAAAATCAATATATGTATACACATATATATGTATATATATATTAATATTAATATTCAAGCAATGCAACTCAGAAGAAATCGCTCATTTTAGCCATTCCATACTGCACTGTGCTCCCTTAAACTACAGTGTGACCAAAAATCACAGCATTTATAGATGCTTCACGAAACAAGCTTTCTTCTTCGACGACGTATCATCTTGCACTGCAATTCTGTTATGTAAATGTTGCTTTTTGTTCGCATTGTGTATCCTACTGCTTAGACGTGAACGAGTGTATTGAAAAAGGACTGTGTCCTGGCCAGTGTGAGAATACTATAGGATCTTACGTATGCGTGTCAAAAGATGTGCTCAACAATGTACCTTACGAGGACTGTCCACCTGGATACCAATGGGAACCTCTCGCAGGACTTTGCACAGGTATGGTAGCTGCCACATTGTTGAATAATACATAGACGAAGTCAACTTCAAAATTTCAAGGAACTTTCTTGATGAAAAAACATTTAAAATATTTTATATTTTAATATCCTGTACACTTTGATGCGTTATGATAATAGCTTTCTCGCAGCTAAAATGAATTACTGTCTTCCAGACATCGATGAATGCGTTGTACTGTCAGAACCATGTCCAGCTGAAAGAAGTTTTTGTGTGAACACACAAGGTAGTTTCAGTTGTGTGGAAATGAAGGGAACAAAATCTTGTCCTGCCGGGTTTAAGTTCGATAAATCATTACAACAGTGCAAAGGTGCGAATTTTTATTAATGGTTGATGGGAGTTCCAACATGTAACTCGCGAGCCACCCGCGGCACCTTCCCCGCTTAACCCTTTGCACTCCAAATTTTACGTTTTTCTTTCTGTTTGTCGAGTCGTACTCGACGAACTAGTGCAAAGGGTTAAGAGGGTAAGGTAACCCCAGAAATAACTAGAATATTAGTAGAGTTAACAGTGAAAACAGTGTTTGGGGGGTTCAATTGTTAGTCCTTATACGAGCATATTTTGAGCTGCACAAAGCATTATTTGATAGAGGAAGGTTCATCATATGAGTGAGAAAGGTCTTTTAGAGACAAAAAAATGAGTTCAAAGTAGAGCAAAAATCGAGAAAACACCCGCAGATTCCAATGTATTTTTCTATTTCTAAAAGAGTTTTTTGATTTATTTTATATCGTACAAGGTTAAACAGTGTTTGAAACTTTAGGCATTTCCCTCACTCTTCGACTTCATCGTTGCCGTAGAACTTCCTCCTTGTTCCGCCACTCTACCCTACTCTAATAGAACACCCCGATGTAAAGTTACAAAAACTAAATGAGCTGTTGTTTCTTTCTCACACAGATGTGGACGAATGCGCAGAGGGTATTGATAGTTGCCTCGAGGACAGTGAGGAATGCAGGAATACCGAAGGAGCTTACGAATGTGACATAAAATGTCGAAAAGGTTTTGCTTACAGTAATAATCTGGGCGTTTGCATCGGTAAATATTGTCCCATTTGTTTCATATATTTTATAGGCGTAATTATTGTTTAACCGAAAGTAAGTTATTGATCGTGCTTTCTCCTGTAGGCACATGCATGCTTAAGTATTCATCTTCTACGTTTAATTACCTAACCGAATAATTATAAATCATCGAGTCTCATTTGAATGATCATGCACGAGATCTATAGATCGATCCAGCACGCATTGTTACCTGCATGTGAGTAAGAATATTTACAATCTATAATCTCCTATACAAAAACGATTTTACACTGAAAACATACATTCGCGATTTAACACGTTGCATACTGTTTACTATCAAAATTTGTTTTAATACTCGCGCAGTGAATTAAATACTATTCTAACATAAAATTCGTGCAGCGTTTAACAAGTGTTAAAAGTAATGCTAACAATGTCTTTCGTATTTATGTCACGGTTGTTAATTAAATAGATAGTAATATTGATTAGCGAATAATTATTATAGATCTTATTCGGTGGTATTTAATATGTTTCGTTCCCAGACGTGGACGAATGTATCGAGTCGAATAATCCCTGCCCCGAGTTGAATACTATCTGCAGAAACACAATTGGAAGTTACGAATGCACGCCGCAAGACAGCTCTTTGCCACGGTACTCCTTTGATCAAAAGGCAGAGCAGCCGATCTGCTTTGCGGGATACAAGCCGGCAGATAATCCCAAAGAAGCTTGCATCGACGTCGATGAATGCAAAGAACGATTACACTCCTGTGAAGCAAACGAACAGTGCGTCAACGAAATCGGTAGTTACAGGTATGCTTTCTCTTTTAACCCCTCGACTACTGTTGCCAATGAACCCCTTGACTACTGTTGGCAATGAAACTTGTCAGGTGCGAATCATTGGGCGAAGAGGATGCGAGTTCCGATCAAAACGTGGAAGATACTAATTTTTCATATAGCAGACAATACGAACATCAGATCGGTGCTCCTGGAAAATCGATACTTCCAGTTGTGAATCGAACCGTGGATTGCCAGTCGGGATTCATATTTGATCCACATAGTCTGGACTGTATAGGTGAAGACGACCGTTAACACGTTTCTAGAGTAATGTTGAACATATTTCGTAAATTTTCTTTTCTAGATATCGACGAGTGTAGCGACGGATTGTCGAATTGTGGAATCGGAGAACAATGTGAAAATTACGAGGGAGGATACAGGTGTTCACCAATGTGTCCTCCTGGCTTTCAAATACGCAACAACACCGATCGATTTAGTAGGATAGACGTATTCTGTGATGATATAAACGAATGTACACTTGGATTACATACCTGCAACTTAACCAGTCATGATTGCGTTAATACAAACGGTTCCTATTTTTGTAATGAAATAACTAAGACGACAACGACCAGAACGTTTGTATATAGTACGAGAAGTATGAAGATACAGGTAAATGGGCACCTGGGTAACTGGTTGTCAACGAAAGGGTTGGAGTCTAAAGTAATAATTTTAGTAATCCGTCGGTTAGTGGTAGTAATCACTAGTCATACGAATAGAATGAGTTGTGATTTGTTTTATTTGCATACAAAAACCCAGGAATAGTTTTTCAAAATTGAAAGTTTACCTCATGTATGTGTATCACCATGTATAGAGTGAGACCCTGTTTTCTCCCTCACCTCCACAGCGTGTTTACAAAAAGAAAGTAAACAGACGTCGCGCGGATCAGCGTTGCGTATCAGCGTAACACTGAGCGGGTGTGTGTGTGGTATTGTTCGAAAAAATAAGGTTTTTTATTTATAATTTTAAAAATTACAATAAATATTAGCAATTGCAAATGTATCAGCAATTGCTTGAAAAAATGCATTAATTCGATTATCGTAATTAGAATGCCGTCTGAATGAAAATTCTCTCTCATCTCTACAGCGTCAAAATATAAAGAAACGCCGCACGGATCAGCGTTACGTTGCCACGGAGCGTGCAAAAATACAGAAAATTCAATACAGTATTATCAATAGTTTTTTTGCGAATATCTCGAAAACTAAAAGCGACCCCTCTATATTGGAAAAGGAAAAAGTTGTTTAAAATGTTGAAATCCATAAGATATCTAAATTTCATGAAATTCGGAGTACAGTGACCCTTTCGCAATAATTACCAGTGAAGTCTACAAAATTGTATTTGCAGGACACAGATCCCTTCTCGTACCAGAAAACCTGCGAGCGTGGGTACGCGAGGAACTCTAGAACAGGTGATTGCACTGATATCGACGAATGCAAGGAAGGTCCAGGTTGTCGGGATCACGAGCAGTGTCACAACACACTTGGTGGCTACGAATGCTCGCCACTGTGCACCAGTGGCTGGTATTTTAGCCCACAGACGAAAGGTTGTCAGGACGTGGACGAGTGCCTTCTAGGTAGGCACGATTGTCCTCAAGGAACTCATATATGCGTCAACAGAAATGGTTCTTTCTTCTGCGATCTGATACGTCCTTGTAGCAGCGGCTACAAGCGCGCTGTCAACGGCAGTTGCGTCGATGTCGACGAATGCCTGGAAAATCAGCACACTTGTCGGCTAGAGCTGCATCAGTATTGCGTGAATAAGAACGGCAGCTTCGAGTGCTTAACGAGACTGCCGTCTTGCCAGTCGGGATACGAGTATTCTCTGGCTACCAGACGTTGCGAGGACATCGACGAATGTACCACTGGCCAGTACAAGTGTGACTCTAGATTTTCTGAGAGGTGTATCAACCTGCTCGGCACCTACAGGTATGTCACATTGGTAGACTGTGGATCTTTATTCTATATAAATAAAAATGAAATGCTTTAAGAACAGCTGGATTGATTTTGCTAATTTAAGAAAATGTTCCTAATAGTCCGAGTAAGGTTTTTGCGGAAAGAAAAATTGGAAAAGTTGTACGAAAAAATGGAAAATTCGGGAAAAAATGAAAGTGCGTTTTTCGATGGGATTTTTGTATGAACTCGTAATTCTTTTTTCTTGTTTTGTTATGATCCTGGAAAAGTTTTCATGAAAAAAATTCGAGACTATTACAAAGGAAAGTCGGAAAATTCGGACAAACTGTAAAATCATGATTCTTGAAACGGTGCAAGTAGCAGGTTGACACGTTTGGCAATTCACAAAACGATCGCAAGTAAATTTCAAAGACAACGTCTGTCGGGTCAGCTAGTACAAAATAAAAATGTTCATCAACGATTGTGGGTAGCACTAGTTAAATAAAAAATTATTTCATTCTCTAATAGTTTTCTACTCCTGAAAACAACGTAACACTATTTTTCGATTTTTCTACTTTTTCAGTGTTATATTGCACCAAGCAAATCTCTTCATAAATACATAAAGATCCGCAGTCTACAGTTAGCAGTGCACATAATTGATCACACACCAAGTAAAGTAAAAAAATCATGAAGGGATGAGGTCAGCTTCTACTTTATTCCTGCTTCCCAAAATTAACGTAGAACATTTTTATTTTGTATAAAGATCTGCAGTCTAGTGATCAATCATTTGCGTAACTGTATACATCAGCTAACACAGAGGTTCATTTTCATCGGAAGAATCATTTTATAATTTTATCTGTTTAATTTATTCAGATGCGAAGGGCCTCCACCACCTAGCCAGCGTCAACGTCAAAGACCAGCATGCCCGGCGGGATTTCGATACAATCCTCGATTGAGAAAATGTGCAGGTATATGTCTGAAGTTATCCAAGCTTCAAGTATGACTGTGACATTATTGGTGTAACGTTCCTTTTTGCACTTTTTCGAACTGTAAGTTTAGAGAAAAAGTTCGAAACCGAACGCCGTGGAGAAGCAACTATAGTTAGTGACATTAATAAACTAATCCGTAATAATTTGTAACATTTTTTCAGGATGAAAACATTAAAACCGGAGTTTGCAAACCTTCGTGTATTTACGAACGTAATATACTGTGTTTTATGACCGCTTGTCGCGTTTATGTGCATGCAACAGATTCGTTTGTGTTAATACGTACGTGTTATGTCACTTGTGCTATATTTTTTTCTGTTGCATTCAGGGTAATGTTGTTTATCATTTCTGTCTGTGATTGCACTTGCACTATGTATGTTGTAAAGTTATTCATTATATACGATGTCACTGCACATTGATTAACATAACGCTTTTATTCTGACCCTCTCAGCAAAGCAGGAGTTTTAATTATTATTCGTTCGAACAACAAAATATTGGGTTAGAACGAAAGTTCGCAGCGTTTGTAAATGAAAATTGAAAGCTAAAACTCGGATATTTATTCATAGATTTAATCGATAACATATTTTTGCCATTTTCGAGGTAACTTCTCGTGTTATTGAATAAACATATGAATAAATGCCTTAATTGTATCTGCGATTCTTAATCTGAAAACGTTACGAACTTTCTTTCCAAATCCAATAGAAAAATTACTGGACTGCGGATGTTTATGCAGTTTACAATTTTCGTAGATGAGTTTTAAGAAAATCGAATCGAATCAGATCTTATTTTCTGTGGTAGTAGTCTCTTAAGATCAGATATAGATTAAAATCGTACTAAATACCATCAAATTTTACACCCTAGCATTTTTCGAAGAATTCTTTAGAAGCCATAATTGCATAAAGATCCGCAGTCTAAACATGACAAATCCTTTATACCAATTTCGTAAATAACCAGACTGTGGATGCTCATGCAAATTTCGATTATTCTTCATGCTATTTGTAGATCGTCAAACGAAAGAGTAGTCTGAAAAATAGAACATATTCATATCGATACATAAATGCATAAAATTCACAGTCTACAGACAGAGTTGGGCAAGAATTTTATTTAAATAAAAATTTCGAATAAACTGGGTTCAAAGCCCACTTGGAAAAACCCCACTTTATTCGAAATTTCTATTTAAATGAAGTTTATGCCGAACTCAGTCTACAGACGATGTTTAATAAAATAGAGCATGCGATACAAGATTAATTATTAACATTTTACTAAAACAGACAGTTCTAATTTCGAATGTGTAAGACTGTTGACCCCTTGTAATTAGATAATTTTTATTTAATAGATGTGGACGAATGTGCCGAAAGTTCGGACATCTGCAAAGGTGAGCTCTGCTACAATCAACCAGGTAGCTACACCTGCGCGAAACCTCCGATGCCAATGACGAAGAAACCGACCACGACCACGACACCATTACCGCCATCAGCGAATCAAAAATGCCCTGACGGCAGTAGATTCGTGAGGAATCGCGGCTGCATTGACATTGACGAGTGTCGCGAAATAGAGGACGCGTGTAGCAGTAACGAAGACTGCGTTAATACAATGGGAAGCTACGCTTGCAATTGCAAAATTGGTTTCAGACGTGACAATCTGACTCAGGCTTGCGTGGACATAAACGAGTGTCAAATGCGGGTAAAGTCTCCGATTCTTGTCGGATCGCTTCAATTAAAGTTTTAATATATTCTTCGTAGACTGCGGATCTTCGTGCAAAATAAAAATTGTCTGTTGTTTCTTTCAGTAATGATTTTAACAGATGACAAATTATACAGTGACACCAATTACCATTCGGACGCCCTCACGAAAATGATAATTTTTTAAATATTGTACTATACGATTTGAACTTTTTTTTTATCGAGAAGTTAGAGCAAATAGTTTGCTTCGAGTCGCGAAAAGAGATTTTCTTCGAAAATTGCAATTGGTCGGAACTGTATAGAAAATACTAAAAGTTGCATTTTACAACTTCTTTATGTGTGGGCCCATATTGAAAATTAAAAAAATACGTTTTGAATGGAGGAAGAAAGCTACAGCCATTGAAAGATACAAAAATCATTAGACTCATTTCAGAAAAACTGCAATTTTCACTATCTTTGAACGTTTCATGAAATTCTGATGGAATTTTCAGAACATGTTTAACTGATACAGATCTACGAAACGTGTTTTCGAAATTTTCCATACAAGCCCACATAAAAAAATTGCTAGATACAACTTTTAGTATTTTGTAATTCCCTCAACAGCAATATGTATAATATTTCTGTAATTCCCTCTAATTGCAATTTCTATCAAAAATTTTTGTCACGTTGTGTAACGAGTCAATTGTTCCAACTTCCCAAAAAATTTCAAGTCGTAAGATCCAATATTAAAAATGTTATTGCCTTTTTAAAAGTGTCCGAATTTTAGTGAGAGTCACTGTACATATATTGACATCTTCAATGTTTAAATTTCTTTTAAACGCATAATGATCTGCAATCTATTTCTCCTATGTAATTGGTATAACGGTAATATGTATAATTTGATCACAGGAGGACAGTTGCCTGCCGACGCAGAGATGCGATAACACAATAGGCAGTTACTCTTGTTCAAGATTCTTACCATGCGGTACGGGGTACACGTTAAACGCTGCCACGGAAATCTGCGAGGATGACGATGAATGTCTTCTTGGTACTCATGACTGCGGAGGCGGCTACCATTGCAGGAATACTCTTGGTTCGTATCGATGCGATCGAAATCCACGAGTTCCGAATGCACAGCCTCGAATCGGAGTGCCGACCACCACGATGGCAACAACCACCACAACGACGACCACTGCAGCATCATTGGTGACACCATTAACTACCGCAGGGCGAACCTGTCCTCGAGGATTTAGGCTCGAGTCGGGAAACAAATGCGTAGACATAGACGAGTGCCAGGAAAATAACGATCTCTGCCGCAGAAACGTTCAACATTGCATCAACACCATCGGATCCTACAGGTACGTCGAATCTTTCAAGATATTTATTAAACATTCTATTAATCGTGTAATATCGCGTTCATTCTATTTTATTGCATAACTAGCTTTTACCCGCGGTTTCGCTCGCACAGGAAACTGTTTAATGCCCTCGAAAATTGATATTGTTATATAAAACATAAAAGCTTTTAAGCCCTCATTCACCCCATTCAGATTTTATCAATGAGCATTAAGACCTAGTATGATGTAAATCAGACCACGAACAATATATCCCTCATACAAAAGTTGCAACCTCTTTTCATCCCTTAGGGGATGAATTTTTTAAAATGCCGAAATAAGTGTTTGATTAATTATATCAAAGAGCATTAAGACCCAGTTTCAAGGGAATCCAACCACGAACAAAATATTCCTCATGCAAACGTTGCAACCCCTTCTCATCCCCTTAGAGGTTGAATTTTTTTAAATGCCGAAATAGGTGTTTGATTAATTATATCAGAGAGCATTAAGACCAAGTTTCATGCAAAAATCCGACCACGAACAAAATATTCCTCATACAAACGTTGCAGCCCCTTTTCACCTCCTTAGGAGTTGAATTTCGAAATATCCTTTCTTATCCCTTGTATAGATCATAAAGGAAACCTCTGTGCAAAATCTCAGCTTTCTAGGGCCAAGGGTTTAGCCTGGGCGTTGATGAGTGAGTGAGTCAGGACTTCGTTTTTAGATAGATTTACTACAGATCGGATACCAGTGATTAATCCAGATTTCTACGATTTGTATTTACCATATGTATTCGAATTTTAGATGTACATCAAGAGTGATATGCAGCAACGGGTACACTTTGGACCCTACTTTCGGAAGCCATTGCGTGGATATAAACGAGTGCGAGGACGGTAGTCACGACTGTTCTGCCAGTCAAACTTGTGAGAACAGAATGGGCGGATATGTTTGCAAGTGTCCACCAGGACACGTGAACGGTCCAAATAACGACTGCGTTGATATCGATGAGTGCAGTCTCTACGGTAATATTTGCGGATCGAACAGTCATTGCGAGAATACGGTCGGCTCGTATCGTTGCGTTTGCCGAGACGGCTTCCAAATTGTTGATGGCTTCAACGGTGTTTGCGAGGTAAGCTGCAAAATTATTTAACTTCATACGCAGTAAAATTTCTAATACAACTTCGGTACTCCTTCATCGTGGCGGAAGAAGCGGCGATTGAAAGACATCCGCCATTGATCTTTCCGTAATCTTCAAAGTGGACAAGAATTTTAAAATTCCATTGATTCGAACAATGTATAATAATGATTTCCATTCATTTGAATAATATAGGGTAAACGTGATAGATGAAAGATTGTATATTTTTGTATGGTTTTTGCGAAAAATTCTAGGACATCGACGAATGTCAACGAAGTCCAGGATTGTGTCAGCATAAATGCATCAACGTGTGGGGCACGTACAGATGCGCCTGCGAGCCAGGATTCAGACTAAATTCGGACAATCGGTCCTGCTCGGACATCAACGAGTGCGCAGAGTTTAGAAACAATCATTTGTGCATTGGAATTTGCGAGAACACGCCAGGAAGTTACGCTTGCAAATGTCCGAAAGGCTACCGGCTTGGATACGACGAGCGGAGCTGCGAAGGTGAGTTTTCTTCTTATCCTTTCAAGATACTATTCAATTGTAAATAAACTTCTTATATCGATCGTATCATTGCTAATAACAATTGTTAAATGATCTCGGCGCTACGGTTCGATCGTAAAAAACAAACTTAACGAAGCAGTTTTGCTAATTATTTTAAATAATCAACGTTTCGGTCACTGATTTGGACCATTTTCAAGATTAACTTAAAATTGCGTCTGTAAGAAAAAAATAAATAAAAATAAAATAAAAACACGAAAACATACAATTTTCAAAAGTATTAACTATTAAATGTTTAAATGTAAGGGAAGAACATATTCACAATTTTTCACTAGCAAAACTGCTTAGTTAAGTTTGTTTTTTACGATCGAACCGTAGCGCCAAGATCATTTAACAATTGTTACAATTCAATTGTTGCTTACAAGTATGACAAGAATACTACGAGAAACTATAAGTTATCTTTTAATTGATCTTTGTTCAATCAAATGAAAATATCTTGCATCCTCTTAATTGCGCGAGAAGTATCGTCAATTCAAGTGCACCGTGGTCGCATAGATAAGCGACTAAATAGTAAGGTGAATCACTAGACAGTTTTAGTGATTTGTCAAAGCGCCGTTTGCCTCCGTCATTTCTGCAATTATGCAGTATAATTTGTTCTTGACCTAGTTGCCAGATCTGGGCCACTAGTTGAATCTGAAATGATACCTTTGTATGTGCTCTTGGATTAAACGTGACCGTAATACACGGATGCAGTCGCGAACAGATTAATTTGTCATCGATTTGATTTTAATGCTGTTCTCATTAACACAGTCCCTTAATATTTTTTTATTTATTAACATATTACCGAGCGGCGATTATCGCATAATTTTGAAAAACCTGTGGTACATGGCTGAACACTTTTTAATGAGATCTTCAATAGCAACGGCAATTTTCATCGTGAACTAACAAGTCACCCTCGATAACGGCATCTAATACTTTCATTGAAGATTATAATGTAACAAAACATTTCTATGATTTCTTTTGGTACAGCACGATTATTGAAAGTCCTATTAACCCTTAGCACTTTAGTGGTGTCACTAAATATTGCTGTAATATTATGTAAAATATTCTATACATCACAAGATATGTCAGTATCTAACCGATTACTAAACATTTAAGTATTGTATACTTTTTACCAAATTTAAAAAATCATAGAAAATGGAAATATTCTAGGTCAGAAGAAACGCTTGATTTTCGAGTTAAAATAGCTCCGAGTGTAAAGGGTTAATAGTCTTTCGGTAGGTGAAGTGTTAATATGTTAATAAATAAAATATAATATTTATAGATATCGACGAATGCAGAACAGGACCCGTTTGCAGGGGATCGGATGAGATTTGTCACAATACCAGGGGCAGTTATCGATGCAACAGGATAAACTGTCCTGCAGGATATCATCAGGATGCTAGCAGGAGAAAGTGAGCATTTGTTCTTATAGGATATGCTACGAATTATTACTTTATAGTAATACCGAGGCTGGATTGAATTTATAAATGAATTGGACAAAATGTAATTTCAGCCGATGCGTGCGAAGAGTACCTTGCCATAACGGCGACGTAGCCTGTATCAAAGCGCCATCACATTATTCGTACAACTTTATCACTCTCGTGAGTATGTTACCAATTGCAACGAACAGATCGGAGGAGTTGTTCAAGATGAAGGGATTCCCTCTGCCGAGTTCCACGTTGCAGTTCAGCATGGCGTTCGTCGAGGCTCGTGCACCGCCTGGAGTGCAACGTGCAACGGAGTCCTGTTTCGCGTTGAGAAGGACTGCGCCAACTAATGTTGTTTTACTAATGACACAAAGCATACCGGGCCCTCAGGATATCGAGCTCGATATCACCATGGAGGTGTACTACGGCACACTATACGCAGGATGTGTAGTGGCGAAAGTTCTGATTTTTGTATCCGAATACGAATTCTGAAGAAGCTTTCAGAATAGAGATCAATTCGAATAATTAATCTATACTGGGACCAAAGTATTTCTGCCAATTTTATGAATTCTCGGAATAATATAACTCTATTTATGCTGTAATTATAATTAATCAGTATCGAGCAATTTGCTTAGGTTCTCGAACGCAAGTATCAGCAATTAATGTTAAAATTCTTAATATATCATTTTCAAGCCATGTTCTTCCAAAAAATGTACCAAACCAAGACACGTTTCTAACATGTACTACCAGTTAGTTATAAACTATTGATGCTACGTATGTACTTTTAAAGGTACTACATTTTATAATTGACCTCATATTACGTTTCTATTTTATGTACAAAGGAGACCACATAGTCTAAGTAATGTTTAAACATACGTAGCTCTTATAAACATTGTAGTTACCAATTGTTCAATAATGTTTCAGAAACAGGTGTAAAAAGGAAGAGTAAATTGTAACAGATGGAGCAAGAATTTTATAATGTATTTGTCGGTAAATAAGTAGTTTTATATGTACATAGGGTATATATATATATATATATATATATATATATATATATATATATATATCCCGATATAAGTGTATACACATGAAAGAAACGAAATAAAATCACATTAATCATGTCGAATGAACTTTTCCAGATATAATAATTGGATTTCAATTCGTAAATGTAAATTCATCAAAATTCAGTACATGTGTATCATTATGAAAACCGCAGATCCAGAAAACGTTTCGTCGCCGAAACGTTCATCTTTACCATTATCCGCATTAATCGTTAACAATAATAACATATATGAATATGTACACAGGAAACTTTCAACAAACGTACCATATTTAATGTATAAATTTTCCTAGACGGGTAGCAAGATATAGTCAACGTATAATTACTCGATAATTTGCAATCGAATGTTGTATTCTTAACGGAATAAATAAATAGGAATCCTTAAGAACTTAACATTTCTATCGAAGAACATTTTACATTATATATGGTAGATTCTAAAGATTCTGTGTGCATTCGTAAAATGGGAGCATCGTGTATATTCTTCGTCGCATAACCGATCATTTGATTCACTTCGCATTAAATCGATAAATTAACGATTCTGAGATCCTTAACATCAATTGCTTTAATTACGCAGCGTACAGTTGTCTCGGGAAATAAGGTAACTATTTTAAGGAATCAAAGAAGCCACAGTTTTAATATCAACTTATTCAGATAACGACTGAACAGTGGCGCGTTACCCTATGCAGAGGCGGATCACGACAAGTGTGGGTCCTAAGCGGTCAAAAAGTTTCAAGAGATCTTTTTTTTTAGCAAAAATATCTGTTAATTGTAGCCAACGCTGTTGCATAATTTGACAAGCTAAATATTTTCTACTCCAAGCGCGAGGCCTCCAGAACCATCCGGGGTCCTAAGCGGCCGCTTGGTCCGCTTACCGCTTAATCCGCCCCTGACCCTATGGGCAACTTGGGAAAATGCCCGGGCCCCGTACACAAACCGAGATTCAAGATCGAAATTCTGCGTTTTTCTCCGGGGCCCCGAAATTCTACTTTGCCCAAGGCTCCAACTAGTTGTAACACGATACTGCGACCGAATATGAATATTTGTTAAAATATTTTTCACTTATTTCCCGGGACATTTGCGTGTGGAATACGCGTTACAATATAATTATGTCGAACGAAAATAAAATATAATCAGCAGTATATAGTTTAAATCACTTCAGGCAGATATAAGATATAGCGTTCGCTGGAAAGTAAGTTGCCTTATGCGTTAGGGGATACATGAGTTACCTTCACTGGCATTTTAGTAAATATAATTACATTACAAGGATCGATAAACTTATCGTGAGCCACCGATCGCATTAATAACGTTGCTAATGTATATCACAACAAGTCATCGAATAACTGACAGTGACAATTAGACTGTGGAAGTTTATGCAATTTTTCAAGACGATCTCTAAGAAGGGGATCTCTAAGAACCAAATAAAATGTTATTTTCTCTCGAAGGACTTATTCGAGCATTTTTTGAAAATCTTCGGAAGCCGTAAATGCACAAGGTCCCGCAGTCTAGCGATAATAGAAAGAAATCTGCGATCGTGACACAAACTTGTGCTTCCCTAAGGTTCGATTAAGATAGCAGTGAATCGAGAGATCTGTTTTAATATGAACGTTTAAGTCACTGACATAGATGGTTTCCATCCTATAATATAATACATTATAGAAATTATCTACACTGCTTGAATTTTCGTTAGATAACAAACGTAATTGAACGTTTTCTAATGAGAGAATTTATGCATACTTTTCATCAGAAATAATTCAACATGTTTGTAATACTACATGTTCTTTTAAATATTTATATATATATATATATATATTTATATAAGTACATCTCATAAAATTTCCTGTAGTCAACGAATAATATTCAGATGATTGAATTTTCCTTTTTTGTTGAGATCAAATCGTTAAGTACGCTACATTTCATAAATACACAGACGTAATGTCTTCGATAAAGAAATATCCGGTATATAAAATACTCGATCTCGATAACAGCGTCTGCTGTGAATCTTTCGAAATTATTGCCGACGACAATGCTAATAATGATAATAATAAAGACAAGTGTGCTTGCAATAAAAATCGGTAATAGTAACGTTGCTAATAATTAATAAATAATGTTTATCTAATTAACAGCCTGGATATAGCAACAACAGGCTACTGCGGCGTGAACCGATGGCAGCGGTACCTTTTTCGCCTCTTATCTTATTAAAGCGAAAAACGAGAGTGACTAGGATTACTAAGGATCATTAGACCTTCAGTTACGCATCCGAGAATAACTGAAACCTTCGTATGGATCTACTTTCAGTAATGTTAACGAAAGCATTGATGATATTCTCTCGTGTAAGCTACATAGTCGTTTAGATTTGATACAATTTATCTTGTATATTTTCGGAGATTATTACTTTCAGACGATTACATTTTCTTAAGCTTCGAATATCGATCGACTGTTTCATTTGAATTCCCCGCGAACACATCGCGCAAAAAGTCAAATTTAAACTAAACGGTAAGTCATATCAAAAATATTCGACAACATTGTATCCTACGTAGTGCCATCCACTAAAAATTTTCAACATCCTTCCATACAAAGTGCAATCTATTAATTTATCGTCCTTTCTAATCCTTATAATAACTAAATTTTAATGTCTACTTAGAATAATAAAGTGTCACGTGGTTTCAATTATCATATCATATTTCGAACGCACGGTTTTAGTTTTCGAAAATATAATGATTTTTTAAGTATAATAAAGAACGTATAATGATTAAAACAAAGTAAATGGAAATGTAACGAGCTTGAAACGTTTACAATAGTTTTCGTAATTAATGGATGAGTCGTGTGTCTTTAATGCGAACGATTAATAAATAAGCGATCAAAATATTTGGCACCAAATTTTAGAAAATAGAGATCTGCCTTGTATATTTAAAGATATTGTAATATTACTTCGGTAAATGCTATGTGGAAGCATTTTTAGTGGGTACATGAGATATTATATATTATATCGTAGATTGCAAAAGGGCGTTCCTGTTCTCGAAAATAGGTGACTTCTTTTTTATGATGGAATACCTTAGATAATTATACGCCACGATTGCTCACATAGAAGCAACTATATGCGCGATATTATTGTTTGCAAGCCAATTTAAATTGGTCCGCGTAATGTTACTTTTCGTTGCAACTGTACGTTAAAACGATGCACGTATATTTTTTGAATAATTTATATCAAGGCTGTCGGTAATCGCTAGCCTCAGATTGCTTTTGTCACGACCAATTTTCGTCTTCGTTTTCTCTTTCTCAAGAAACAAAACCTGTCCAAATCAGATCGCTCCGAAATCTCGATTTACATTACACTCAGCCTCCTGATCAATATAGGCACTTAGATTACGAGTGTTTTGGCATCCTGTAAAAATCATTTTCAGCACATCTTACTTGTATCCTTCTTCTTTCTTTTTTTTGGAAAATTTCTTCTTTAGAACACACTTAAAATTTTTTTGTCGTTCAAATACGTTTTTCTTATTACAAAGTATTTTAATGCTACGACTGAATATCAGAATAAGTTTCCATTGCTTCAACCTTTTTGTTCTTTTGTTTTTCGTTTGGTTCGATCTTCACCGTGCCTAATCTATAGTATCCTTTATTATTGTATAACAACAA
Organism: Lasioglossum zephyrum; assembly: GCA_028455615.1. Taxonomy (NCBI): domain Eukaryota; kingdom Metazoa; phylum Arthropoda; class Insecta; order Hymenoptera; family Halictidae; genus Lasioglossum; species Lasioglossum zephyrum. Next base: position 103,988 of record CM052323.1, on the reverse strand, counting down.
TACATATTGATCGAGAGCGCTAATTTAACAGCTCTGATCTCTGACGTCTTACAACGGTAAGAACATTATTTGCACTATTATACTTATAAAATGCGCTTAGGGGTTTACTGATTGGTAAAGATATCTTCGAAGCATACTAACTCATTCTCATTACCATAATAATTCTATATTAAGATGGATATACGATGGTCAAATGTTAACACACAAATGGCATATTTGTTGATTGCTGAACACGAATGAAATTTGGACAAAGTTTCGAAGTAAAATTTCATTTTTGTCAACTGTTTTGAAATGACTAATAAACAAGTTCTGTGGAGTCCAAATAAAAATCACGCTCAAAGATCAATTTTCAAAATGCGGTAATTCAAAAAACTACCACAATACGAAAGAAGAAACGTTTAAAAAAAAGTGAGTATAAATCAAAATGTAATATTTGTGTAAATTAATTCTTTTTACACTCGTAAATATAATTGTTTAATTTGTGTATTAACACTTACAGTAGCTGTTACGCGTATGAATATGCATAACTATGTGATATAAAAAAAGTCACAAATTCGTTTAAATTAGTGTAAAAGTAACAAGTGTATACACAGTAATATATCTATTACAGAGTTAGATTTTTCGAAGTACTGTGCATATACCATTAACGACGGACTTATTAGCCGTAAATAGAATTTTTAACCAAATATAAACGATAGAATTGTTCGAAATGGAAGCCTAAACAGATTCGTTTACAGATGATCACTGTAAAAGTCTGTACTTCTTTATACTTGTAACTAAAAAGTCAACCACACCATTAATATTTATCAATTTATCTACGTCTTGTTTTTTTTTCTTATAACATAATGTATCACAACTTTGTTATATTTCGTAAAAGAAACAATTGTATTCAAAATTTAAATATGGCTTAACTTCTATTTCCATGAACTCGTTCAACAATTTCGTGTAGCTGCACTCGGAGCAATTGAAAATTCAAACTCTAATCGGAACGATTAGAACATAATGAACGTACAATTTTTTAAAAACTCATATCAAACAGATTAATAAAAGACAGTGAAAGCAAAACCTTTTTCTGAAACAATGCTAAAGTTGTACTTTTTTTATAAATTTTTTGTATTTTCAGTATCTCGATTTTATATACCACGTACTATTTTATGCTACCAATTTTACCATACAAAAATATTTACTACAATGCAAAATTAATATTATTTATCATCTTATCAATATTGCATAATAAAATATGTTTTGTGGGTAATCTTATATATACATTGTTCAGCAATTATTAAATGCTTTTAATATTACACGTTTTTTTAAATCCAAACATAATTGTCGCATAAATTCGCGTCTTTTATCAATTTAATATCAATTTAATTTCAAAGTTTTACTTGTACACAGGTAAAACGATAAAATATACATAATAAAAAAAATTCATGTAATAAATACTTAACAATGAGCATAAGATACGTACGAAAAATTATTAACAAAATTGAGTTGTGTTCAAATTCAACGAATTCGTTCTAGTATTTTCCAAAAGTTGTAACGTTAAATATTGCACGAGTGTAGCTAACAGAAAAGACAGAAATTGTGGTACCGAACGGATTCCAATCGTTCGACAAACATTGTGGTTCCAAATACATTTTTAATGGTCAAGCGATCGTGTTATTATGCAATTCTGCAAATTCCCTGGAGAGTTTGCACACGTAATATAAACGTTCGTAGAGATCATTTGTGCAGCCGAAATCTCGTATGTCGCTCAACCAGTAAGAGGACGTTTGTCTACTAGTGTCGACATAAGTAATTAAGTAACCTCTGCTAGGCGATTCTTGTGAGACTACTAACTTGGTATGGTCCTCGAAGAAGTTCACTTGTAAAAGAGGAACTGTTAGTTCCATCACTATAGTCTTGTCCGTTCTCAGCCATTTTCGCATTCGTGGGATGCAAACATTCTTCGATTGTTTCGGAGCACTTCGATATTCCTTAATCTCACCACCTAGAACAATATTGATAAACAATTTCATAGAATTAATCAATTGAACACATTCACCTCCTACCTTTGTACGCAATAGTGCGATGTTTAAACAGCGGATCTCTTTATGCAAAATAAAAATTTCTAACTGAAATAGGTAATTTATTTTCTTTCTTAACACTAAGTTGCGGAGCACCAGAAATAACTATTTCACTTATTTTATAAACATAACAAGAATGTGAAATAAAAAGAAAAGAAATAAACTTGGTAAATAATTCCTCAGGGAAGCATCTTTTAATAAACGCAAATTAAAAACATTAGAATATTAGAAGAATATTGACAATAGTATAACAGAATTTTTAAATTCTTCTAATGTTATTACTGTTTTAATTTACACCTACTCAATTTCGTCATAAATGCACAAAATCCGATGTCTAGTGATGTTACTTCACATTTATTTGTATTACCTTCAGTCATGTAGTTATCCATATACTGGGTGAAACGTTGGAGTAATTCGAGCTTCTCTTGCAAAACAGGTGGAACATCTTCTTCCTTATGGTATCTCGTTAATTCGTCCTCGGTAGTCATATACTCCACTCTTCTTTGCAAAGAGAAATCGAATTTAGAAAATTGAACGCGATGTGAACAGAGAAATATTCAACCCGTTGTGCTTTGATCTTTTAAAGAGAATATTTTGAAATTTCTAGACTACAGTTCTTGAACTATTACACAACTAATTGTATTCCTTACAATAAAAGTCTGCAAAGCATTCGACCACTATTTAGAACATTTCCGCGTGTATTTTATACAGAAAGAGGGTACTGACCTTCTGTCATGTGTGTAACTAATTTTCGTGTTATCGTTGAAGAGAACGCCAACAGATTTATCCGAAAGCTGGAAGCTTAGACCATATTTATTCGAGTAATCGATCCATTTAGTGATGAAAAGCGGTACCACATCTTCCACGGGCGAAGGGTTCTGCACCATATTCTTGTGGTTTATTTCGGCGATGCAAGCTTGCAGCGCTCGATGCATTTGCATACTCTGTGCAACGTATCCTCTCTTTTTGTGATCCGGACACACTATACTGCTCAACCGTTGCCTGAATTTCGGGACCTTCGGCAGTTTACTCGCTAGCCAACTGATCACCTTCGATCCTTTTCGTAAACTCTTCTGAGATCGGCTCATTTGTTGTTGCGGTTGCTGTGGTTGATGCTGTTGCTGTTGTTGCACTGGTTGGGCTTGTTGAGTGTGCATTGTTTGTTGTTGGTACGGATGTGATGCCTCTTGTGTCAACATGTTATTCCAAACCTACGAACATTTAGAAAAATCTCTTAATACAAGGTTGTCGATAAAGAAATGAAATGGAGGCTATTCTACAATATCTTCTAAACAGAGTTTGATGTATGTACAATTCTATACAGAGTATAAAGAGATTATATGTCGCGGCTACCATAGGATGATTCTGCACTCTCGAATTGGTCGAAGTTGAACTAAGGAAAGTGCCGTAAAATTGACCTTGACCTTGAATTTCATTTTTAATTGCATCCATCTTTACTCGTCGCGGTTGAGTTGCGACACGTGGTTCCTTTTGCACTTTTTACCCTCGCGACGAGTCAAATACGATTCAATTGAAGAAAAACTCGATGACCTTGAAATTCAAGGGTCAATTTCGCGACACCTTCCCGAGTTGAATTTCAACCAAATCGAGGATGTAGAATCATCCTATGGTAGCCGCGACATGTAATTTCTTTGAATCCTGTACAGTCGGTACAATGAACTGACAACGTTCCTGAAGGGATAAAGAACGAAGGAAGAAGAGGATCGATCGAAGAGCCGTACCTGATTTTTATTGAATTTCTGGTTCCTGGAGGTGGTGGAGTTGTAAGACGGCGACAGTGGCATAATATAGCAGAGGGTCTGCGACAACGAGGTCGGCACGTATTCCTTGGTGAGATAAGCGTGCTCCTTGACCCTCTCCAAGGACGGTCTAAGCTCCGGATTCGGTTGCAGGAGCCATCTAATCAGGTCCTGCCCGCTCCGGCTTGCTATCGTGTCGTCGACTTCCCGATAATGATTATTACATATCCTGTTGTAGGTCTCCTTCAACGTTGCCGTATCGAAAGGTGGTTGCCCTACCAGTAGGGCATAAAGTATGCATCCCAACGCCCAAACATCCGCCTCGTAACTGTACGCCTGTTTATACAATACTTCCGGTGCGATGTAATTCGGTGTTCCGCATATTGTCCTGCGCATGCAAATGAATTATTACGATCTCGGTCGGATAAGGCGCCAGGACGCGTGATAACGCCTTTGACCCTTCTCTTTAACCCTCTTTTGAACACTGAAAAAACCCCAGACTTTGAAACGAGTCTACCCCTTAGCTTTGTATAGAACACTCGGATCCTTTTCACAGTTCATTCATTTAGCCGGAGCAATCCAATAGAGGATCAAGACAAGTGGGGGCCCTAAGCGGACCAATATTTCGCCCCCCTCCCCAAGAAAAAGTTTGAAGAAAAGTAATCAAAATGAATGACTTTTTTTTAGCAAACTTGTCTGTCCATTGTAGACAGCGCTGTGTTACACAATTTGACTTGTTCCCAGAAGCATCCGGGGCCCTAAGCGACCGCTTAATCTGAGCAATCAGCGGAGAAATTTAAACATACCTCTACCAGTCTGTCGTTAAACGATTCCGTCGTAAATGTTAGGAATCACAGTTAAAACGCGTGCATAACGATTTAGTATACTCGAGAAAATATCTTTTTTACGTAGAAGAGTAGACATTGATTTTATCGGTTCTAGGTGTGCACCACCCTCTAACTTAGAGTCTAAGTCCTAAGTAAACGAAAGATCAAGAGGTTTTCTTGGGACCACAGATTCGGTCCTAAGATTTCCCGCTGTACGGACGGAAATACAGAGATAACTTACACACGTCTGCGTTGTCCGTCAGGTCTGGTTGCCAGTCCGAAGTCCCCAATCTTGACGATCATATCATCAGATAGGAACATGTTGCCTGGCTTCAAATCTCGATGGACAACTTTCTGAGAGTGAATATACGCGACTCCTGTTACCATTTGTTTCATATAGTACCGTGCTTCCGGCTCCGTGACTTTGCCGCGGCACTTCAGCACGTGCATCAAGCTCTGCCAAACAAAAATGACACAGTTTACTGTTCCGCTCTGCTCATTGCTAGTAGGACAATCTACATTCTACACTGCCGCGAAAGAAAAATATTTAATTTATCGCTAGAGAAAATTGGGTAGATGGAAAATGTGACGTGAATTGAATCTATGGGATCTATGGGAAAATCTATGGCAATGATTAAAAGAAGATCTACGTTTTTATTGAACTTCTGTTTTCTTATAGTTAGCTTAGAAAATTGTTGTTTTGCATTGTATTTGTATTTTCACCTGTATTTTAGAGTTTAACGCATTATTTAGTTTTCCGAGAGAACTGTTCGCAAAATTAGTGTTCTAACCCTTAGCACTCGAGTGGTGACTCTGAGGCGCCACTAAAATTAGTAGACAACGGATCTTTATGCAAAATAATAATTTTCTACCTGCATTGCAACAAACTGGAGTGAAATAGAAATTGATCTGATTTGTTGAGTATAATAAAACAGTATTTTTAAATACTTCTAATTCTGTTTCAAACTGCACCTGCTCATTTTCGTTACAGGTGCATAAAATCAGCATAAAATATTATTTACATTATTTTTTACTAAACATTTAAGTATTGTACGAGGTATTATATCAATTTAAAAAATATTCAGAATTGAAATATCGTAGGTTGGAACGAATATTTGATTTTCGAGTTAAAATAGCTCCGAGTTCAAAGGGTTAAAATATTCCCGTCCGCAGAAGGTCAATTTGTTCACCTGTTTGAAACTAGTCTTTAAGAATTATACGGAGGAAATTTGATATAATATGGAGAATCGCGATGTAATAGTTAATTTCCAGTATCGTCATCGTAGTCGGAAGCCATCTAGCAATTTTCTTGTTGGTTTACCACGCGACGAAGCGAATATGTACACCGGTAAAGTTAATGATTTGAGAAGCGGTTAATAATCGAGCGATTAGTTGTCGTTCCAGTGCATCCTAACGGTACAAACAAGTGGACAGATCAGCTATGGAGAGTGCAAGTGCTCGTTCCCTTTTCTGACCGCAGAGGAATACACCGTGATTTCGTACAGCGACGATTCTCCTCTAACAATATTATAAACTCGAGGGACCTTTTCAAATCGAAATAAAACTAAAACTAACGTAGAAAACAAATTCTATCGTCGAAAAGTACTATCAGTGTACCAGTATTATTTTTAGCTCAGTGGTTCTTAACCTTTTTGAAGTCAGGAAACACTTTTGATTATATGCAAAATTTGCGGAACACCAAAAATTAATGATCCACAGAACAAACAAAAACATCCCGCGTAGAAATAAATATATTTTCGAAAATTTATTATTATATATATTTAATACATTTTGTGGAACACCGATTAAAAACCAGTGTACTTCTTGAAATTGCCGCCGAAAAAAAATTCTTCTTCGATTAATCGTTATTAGGAAATTTTCACGTTAATTCCAATTTGACGGATTTCTTTGAAGCACACGATTACGAACGAAACAATAAATTATCTAATGAGGTATCTATTTTTGAGCAGCTGTACAAAGCCATCATCAAAGACCATTCAAGGCTCGATGTGGTAGTAAAATCAATTTTCTTACATTAGAGAAGACGTGCGAAGTGTTATCTACTTGCATCCATGAAAATTTGCATGCTTTGCATAGCTGAGTCACCTGTACGTTTTTATCGTCTACAGCTTTATTTGAACATACACTGTGGTTATCTACTATCTATAGTTTTCGATGTAGTCGGTTCATCTTGATAAGCAATATTTTCAAGTATTCCACAGAGGAGATGGGGTTAAGACTGGAGATCGATCAGGTCGCAGAAATTGCGAGAAAAATCTTTTGAGAAATGCATTTCCACTGAAAGTTACAATTATACTGCAGATCTTCATGCATTTGCGATTCATAAAATTTTCTGAACATGCCGCAATATCGAAGTTGACAAAATTTCTAACGATTTTCATTTATTCTGGACCTACAAATGTTGTTATCGGTGAAAATAGAATTTCGTTGGGTACCACTTTCTCACAATTTTTATAGACGAATTTTAAGGAAGGGGAATAAAATAAAATCTTATTTTCCGTGGCAGTAGCCCCCCCTTTTAGATCGGAAATTTTAAATCCTACTGAATTCTGTTATATTTTCTATCCTAGGATGTTTTGAAAATTGTCAAAAGCCATAATTGCATAAAGATCCGCAGTCTAGTTATAATACACGGACGTTTCTGAAAAAAGTGATTCCACCAAAAGCTTGTACAACTCTTCCGACCTCAGGTTAAAATATCTCCGAGTAGAATAGGTTTCGTGCGAGGGAAGAATTTTTCTCAACTAAAATAGCCGTCCCGCGCGGGTCACAATCGACCCGGTTCCGAGGCGGTGCTCGTCTTCAAAGATTCTGTGGGAGGGTGAAAGGTCCATCATTGTCGGACCACCGAAGAACGGTTTCAAAGGTTCTCTTGTAAAGCATGTCTATTCCAGAACGAACGTATAAATTCTTGTTGGCTGTAAAGAAGCGAGCGACGGAGCAATTCCGTTTCTTTAAATGGACCGTAAATACTGACGCAGTCGCTGGTTTAAGCGTATGGCTACGGGCCTTTGAGTTAGCTGCGGCTGATCTCTCCGACTATGTTTCCGCGGGGAAGAGCGAGGAGCTTTTATCTAACAGGTACGCGAACTTCTCTCATTCTTCGAATACAACGGGGATCCCGGAGTCTCGACACGAAAGGAGACGGTTGGGAAATTCTTGCGAGCGTATACAGAGAGAATGTACCGTAGGAAATTGCGCGCACGGGCAGGTAGGCATGGGACATACGATACCTTTCGAGGACAGGCTTCCAGAAGCATGTACACGTTCAGGTTATCCTCGAAGTAGTGATACATCTGGACAACGTTCACGTGATTCAGCTCTTTGTGGATCATGATCTCGCGGGCGATCTGTAACCAATAGATCATTATTATTGTTTCCGTTACCGGCGCCTCTCTACATTCCACGTGGGAGAAAATCAAAAATCGTCGCTCACAGTTATCACGCAATTTGGATACTTTAGCGGGTGGGCTCGTTTTTTTCAGGATTGCAAGGGCGCGGGATACGACTTCTCAAATCCTTGATAATGCATGCGATTTGGTTTTTCAGTATTCGAAAGCGCTCGATAAAAGATCGATCTGGACCGCGTTCGCACTCAAAAATCCTATTTCTAATCTACCTATTTCGTGAATGTAGCTGTTGCACTTTTATGAAAAATTTACATGCGCAGCTTTATACTTGCGAATATTGCAAATTACGCCTCGTAAACGTAAAACAATAGGACTATTCAGGGCGATTACGGCCTACATTGATCTTTTGTCTAGCGCTGTTGACTACTGAAAAACCAGCTCTCTTTGCATTATCGAGAATTGAGAAGGCGCATCCAGAGCTAAATAGTAAAAACCAGCGTAAAAATAGGACTCTTCAGGGCAATTTCAGCCTAGATTGATCTTTCATCTGGCGCTTTTGACTATTGAAAAACTCCATGTTTGCATTACTGAGAAACGAGAAGACGCATCCCGCACCGTTGCAATCGTAGAAACGAGTGTACCACCTTAAAAGAACAAGAATTTTTTAACACTAGGCTAACCAATTGAAATTTTTGTATTTTCAACGAAAGGGATAAGGAAGACATGTTTCCTTCATTTATTTTATACAATGTTCTCACATGATATATTTGTTAGACTACTATTAACCCTTTGGTTACCCTGGACGAGTAATATAAGTAACTATATCCTGATTTGTAAAAGGGAGAAATGAATGAAATCTTTATTAATTTGTTGAAATAATTTTATTTACTTTCTACATGATAAACTTCAAAACGTGGTGTTACACATAGAGGTACGTCACACTTCTGATAAAAATACCTTGTTTCTTTGCGTACCCCGTTGTCTTGGCATACGACGCAACGTTTTGTTGGATATCTTTTCTTAGAAAATATTTCGTCTATAATGTTACACCACTGTGGCGAACTAGGTGGCGAAATATCTCGTCAAGAGCGTTTATCGGGAAGTACCGGGGCGCGAGATATCTCGTCCAGGGTAACCAGAGGGTTAAATGAATTTGTACAAACCTTCTGCATGTGAATCTTCTGCATTCGATTTTTTGGAATAATTTTGCAAGCGTACTGGTTTCCATTGCTGACGTCAGTCATCAGGTAAACTCTCGCAAAGCCACCCTGCAAACAGAAATGGAGCAGTCCTCGATAAGATTAGATCGAATTTAATTATTTCGAAAACAATCAACGGGTCATCAGACCATTAAACGTAATTACATAAATTAATTATAATATGTGAATATATCACGATTCTCTTCAGCAACTCAGTATGCATTTCAATTGTTGCAAGATACAATCTACATATACACTGACGAAGTACTGTCTCCCGACTTGTATTGTGGTCCAGATACTAAAGGCCTGTTAATTATGTTCAATTTTATCAAGCAATGTGCAATAAATCTTTTGAATTACAAATTAATTTTAAATTAAGTTAAGTTAAGAGGCGCATTAAGCCATTATATAATACACTAATGGGTTCACATGCATTGTATGTGCTATATAAGCTATACCTGGTTTAAAGCATTATACGAATAATAATAATATACTGACGAAGTTTGCATTTTATTCTGAACTAATCAAATAGTAGATCAGTATTTAGAAGCGGATTTTTTATTGCATAATTGTAGTGTTGCGTATCATCGCACTGGTTCTCAATTTCATTCGATATCAGAAAACTAATATAACATTCAGTTCCTTATTAATAAGCAGCTGATCTTTTAGAGAAATAAAAATTTTCTGCCTGCATTATAACTAACTGGAGTGATATAGAAATTTATTTTCTTCATTAATATGTTTAACGGGTTGAAAATAATGTCTTAAATTACAGCTACTCATTCTTGTCATAAATGCATAAAATTTGTTGTCTACTTATCAATTAATTCTTTACCGACTAGTAAATCATTCGATTCCTCATTCATTACACTATTTCACTTTTCCCTGCAAAATATACTGACACAGTTTCGCAAAAAAAAAAATTTAAAACACTTCGCACGATCAATAATCTCTCGGAACGAGTCGGCCGAGATAAGTGGAAAGTCAGCGGCTGCATACATGAAACGAGATGAAGGGAGATAAAAATGATGGTCTTCAAAACGAGAACCCCAAACTAGATTCTACAGTTTTCTCCAACAGCATCCGTTTGGTGCTGCCGGAGTGAAAGGTTTTCTTCCTCTCCGGCACGCTTGCTTTCGTTATTCAGGAACATCTTTCAATTATCGTTTATTACTTCGCTACGGTAGATTTGCTGGCAATGAAAGTAAAAACAGTTTCCACGAGGCTGTGCCACTTGACGAGTTTTGCAAATCACGCTTCTTTCGCGCGGAAACTCCTCTGGTCAAACAAATTGCGCGAGCATGATAAGCGTTCGTCTCGCTTTCGAATTCCAATAGAAGAAAGGAACTATGTATGCAAATGTTTGTTCATATACTAAGTCTTCCTTATTATTTATGTTTCCTATTTGACAAGACAATCTCGCTTCAATTCGAGCACGTCCAACAAGTCCAGCGGGTATACAATATGTACTCGTTTCTGTAAGGGTGCGGAATGCGCCTTTTCATTTCTCGATAAAGATCGAGTGGTAATTATATAGAAAAGGTCTGCGTACTCCGATTTTGATGGAATTTTAATATGTTATAGATTTCGACATTTTGAACAACTTTTTCCTTTTCCAATATGGGGGGGGTCGATTTTAGTTTTCGAGATATTTACAAAAGACTATCGCTAATACTGTATTGAATTTTTCGTATTCCTGAATGCTCCGCGGCAACGTAAACCTGTTCCGGGGCCGCATCTTTTTATTTTTAAGTTTGTAAACACGTTGTGGAGATGAGAAGCGACAATACCACACACCCACTCCCCAGTGTTTCACACGCACCCAGTGTTTCTAACAAGAAGGTTCTCACATTATACAATACATATAAAATCAACTGAGACCAATACTCGGTTGGTTTTATATTGTATAATGTGAAAACCTTCTTGTTAGAAACACTGAGTGCGTGTTAAGCACTGGGTGTGTGTGTGTGTGTGGTATTGTCGAAAAAATAATAAGGTTTTAATTATTAAATTAAAGCAACACCGCACCTGGACAGGCTTACGTTGCCAGAGCGTGCAGGAATACGAAGAATTCGATACAGTATTCGCGATAGTTTTTTGCACATATCTGAAAAACTAAAAGCGACCCCCCTATATTGGAAAAGGAAAAAGTTTTTCAGAATGTGTTGCTACATAACATATTAAAATTTCATCAAAATCGGAGTACGCAGACCTTTTCTATATAATTACCTAAGATTGTTGTAACGTTGTTTTGAATGTAACAAAATCATTAAGGGATGAAGTCAATGTTTACATTACTCCTGCTGTCTACAATCAATGCAGAACATTTTTATTTTGCATAAAGGTCGCAGTCTATTAACCGTTCACTGCATGATTTTTGTTAATTGGGATGAAAAACTTTAAAGAAGGTCGGTTTTCTGTTTTATTTAAGGGAAAAATATTGAGAAAAAAAATTGAAACAACATTTTCAGAAGAATAAGCATAAAGAAACATAGTAAGAGAACACATTATTTTATTAGTGTACTAAATATATAGCAGATTTGTTATAACTGTATCAGATATGAAGGTTTAATAAGATTCCTGTCATCAAGTTCGTAAAATGTTGAGTTCGTTTTTATCCGTCTCGGGATGAGGGATTCGAAAAACGCGGGTCCGACCGTGACGAATTCTTTCGCAGCGATGCTCGTGGTGTTTGTCGAAGGGAAAACGAAACTGTTGCAGCAGGTTCGTCCTCGTTTCGTGCCCGAGCGCGTGTAAAAACGCTTTTGTGTACGAGCGACGGCGAACGACAGGAAACGGGAGACAATGGAAATTTCGGGATCGCGAAGATTACATTGATCACGCTCGTTCCAGAAATCTCGTTAGACGACGCCGAAGCGACAGATGAAAACAGAAACGTGTAATAATGAAGTTCGTCATGCGATCGCTCGTAAATACAAGCGGCGACAGGCGTCGCGTCGGCGTTCTCCCCGGTTAAAAAGGGGGTGCGAGTCCATTTACTGGGCCGATCGCCAGAATAACTCGTTCGAAAATATCCCTCGACATTACGAAAACTTCGCCTGTCGCGGCTGTGACGTCACGTGATCGAAGGTACAGTATTATCCGTTCGGTTAGGCGATTACGGCACCTGCGGAGACCAAATGAAATTTTTAACGTTCACGGACGCGCGCACACGACCGTATTCTCTACTGCACGTTTTACAAATCCAATTAATTAAACTTTCATTTCCTTTTTCTTTCTCCTTTATTATTTATACGCTGACGATTTGATGAAGCTCGTTCAAAAAGTCCGATTAAAATGTAATTTGAGATATTACCATATAATCCTGCGTAGTTGCATTTTTGCAAAATTTTAAAATGCAACTACGAGGCCCCACGAAAGAACAATCAGTATGATTATTAATTAAATTAAAAATAAAGCTCTGGTCGGATATTATTCTTCGAGCAGATAGTGGTTCTAGGTTCATTGTAGTTATTATGGCGGGGTAATCATGATTAAAGGATGACATTGGATTATTTAGCTTGTATGAACAAAACCTGAGAAATTTATGCTGCATTTTCTCGAACATGATTTTATACTTGTATTGTTTGCATTATTAAATATGCTTGAACTATTGTACGACGTATTACGTATATCAATTTCATATTTAATTTAATTTCCAAGTTTTGTTTTGCAAAAGCAAGGTGTCCCGATACTTTTGCGCGGCAGTGTACACAGGGAGGAAAATCACGTGCTGACGAAGAGAGAAAGACGAAGAGAAATGTGAGAATCAGCGGAACGGGAAATTCCTGCAGCGTCTAGCCGCGGTCGTCACGCGATTTAAATTGCTCTCGAAACATAGCCGCTGACGTGTGTTTGGTCCTTGCTCACGGCCAGAAAATGGATCGTCCCGGCTACATGAATTTTTTATTTAGCAACGTCAAAGCGCGACGCAGGGTGCCCGGGCCGAAATGAATTTTCAACGCTCCGGAGATGTCCCTGGTCTATACAGGCTGTAAAACAAGTAAAGGCCACCGGGAACTATGTGAAGATCCTGAAACTTCGCCGAGGAAACGTGACACGTATACTGTACACGGTCAACGTTTCACCTACTGTAATAGGTTACGCAAATACAAAATAGTTGAACGAAAGAAAACCATTTTTATCCAGGAATGGCCTTTCTCCAACACAAAATTTTTTAACTTTTTTATACGTAATTCTGTAGATTTTCAAGTTTTAGAAAATTAGTGTTAGAAATTCACATATGTAATAAGTTCATTTTCAATTAATGTTTAAGATTAATAATTAAATTTTTTAATTGGGGGAAATTTCGAGTTTGAACTAATTTTTTGGAAACTACCAGAAATCCTTATAATAAGTTTATTTACGATTAATTTTTATATAGTAAATTGAGTACTCAACAATATTAATAAAATTTAATCTTAAGCACCAACCAAAAACGCCGAAGATCGCTGAACTTTAAACACGCGTAACTTTTGAACCAGTGGATTCCCAACATTGAGACTTGGATTTTCGGAATGTCCTCGTCAAAATCTACAGGATTGCGTTCAAGAAAGATCTTTTGCTTCCCGGAGGTGAATTTCAACCTGCAAAATAGTTCATTCATAAAAATTGAACATGTTTGATGGAAGTTTTTCCTTGTTCTAGTATTTCTACGGCTGAAGAATCTCGTAATATCACGGCGACCATGTTACTCTGCTCAGCGTTAAACGTGGCAAAGAATGTCTCCAGAATAATTCACCATAAATACTAGACCACCCATACAGTTTAGAGTAATTATACCCCGTAAAACACGACACGTGTATTTTTAGAAGCCGCCTGGCTGCGGCACCACCTAAACGCATTCTGTACGCGTGTTTCGATCCTCGTCGCCGTCCTATTAAATAAGCCTCCCGATGAAGAAGAGTCATTGTACCTCCGTTTCCGTTTAGCGAAATGGACCGACACGGATTTTAAAATAAGTGGCTGCACGATTCCAACAACACGTGCAACAGCTGCGAGGAAACGGATGCTCTGTTTGTGTTTTCAAAAGGCTCGACGATTCGTCTTCGTCGTACAAGTTCTGCCTTGATGACTCCTCGGGAGGAACACTTCGTAAAAATTGGAAATCTCCAGCGGAGGAAGAAATCGTGTCGTCGATATTCGTATTACCATGAATGACTTTTCAAACGGCCTTACGGAAGCAGAGTTAACACGGTGTATTGCGAAAGAGGATGGAAGTGTGTCTTCGACTGTTTCGAAACAGCTGTTCTATATTTGTAATTTCACTTTGTGAATGAAACCATTACATTGCCGTTAATAAATCATGCACGCACGTAAATGCCTCTTGGTGTATCCGTCTCGAATGGGTTTACGAACCCATACATTCACGTAGCGTCTTTATTGCAATTTCTAATAGGATTTTAAAAGACCCAGAAAATTCGAAAAAGAGTCTTGAAACCAGATTAAATTAATTGTTATTTTCTCCGAAACGGGAGGACTTTTAAAATTTTTTTTTAGTAATGCATTGTCATCCAGTTCTGAGCCATGTATCCAATTTCAAGTCTCTAACTCATCAGGGAGTTAGTTTAAAATCAATTGCAAAATTTGTCACCGAACAGACAAACAGGAAAGCGAGCTAATAAAAACGTGGTAAAATGGTCAATCTTTGTGTCATCATTTTGAGTAAGGTTCGTTCGTGTCTGTGCTCGTAGTTTTCATTTTTCCGAAATTTTGCTATCTATTTCGAGAAGTTATCTAATGGTGAAAGTAACGACACGCGATTTTTAATCCTCTTTTATTTCGATCGATACGGTCGCGTAGTTGCAAAAGGCATGATTCATGGCAGTAAACGAGTGCACGTGTTGCAAGTTCGACATGCAACAAATTCATTGATTGCCACTCACCGATATCACTGCCCCTTATTTTCAAGCAAGCTCGCAGACAGCTTTTCCACGTGCAGCAGGCGCATCTAAATTTACATATTCAATTTGACAGACGGCCAAAACGGTCTCTATTTATCACTGAATAAGGCGCGTGCGAAACTTCAACGGCTACTCCGTTCAACGTGTCGCACGAGAATCGCTCTAATTTTCCACGTTCTTCGCCTTTCATCTACCTTGACCTCATTTTCACCTCCACTACTATTTTTTCCATCACTTTTCCTCCTTTTACAGTTTCTCCGTTCGTGATTAATAGGTTAATCAAAGTGTTTGCTTCTGCTTCTCTTCGTTTGTTGGACACAGATTACATACTCGGGCGACTTTCTTAGGAGCTTGCCACTTTCTAAAGCACCGATCGTTTGTAAGAAATACAAAAATCATTGTTATCGTATTCGTTCGATTTATACGTACAGAGAGATGCTGCATGCGTACAGAGATACTTTCTCGAGGTCATTTCAAGTGATCTTTTCCGTTGCGAAAATGTTCCCCTACGGCTTTGTTAAGCAGTTATTCACGAAAAAAGATGGACCAATCAGAGAAGGGTTACAGACAGATCGTAATATAATAATTAATATATTAATTAACTAATTTAACTATATTACTAATTTAACTATATTAATAATTAATATATATTAATATATTAATTATCGTAATTATGGTACGCTATAACCGCGCTTCAATTGATTCAAATGTTTCATTAAGATCTCGAAAACAAAACCACGGAGCACATTTTCGCAAGGAAAAAAGCTACTTTGAATTACCACAAGAATTGTCCAAGGAGGTAGAATATTTTTACGACACCCTGTACAAACGACATAATATTCAACAACTTTTGCGAGTGACTGTACAAACCTGTGTACCAAACTTACGTAGTTTACAATTCGCGACACACCTGAGCAACAAATTGTAATCGAATATAATGGGAAACACGCGACAGGGTCGACTAGAAACGGAAAAGAAAAAGTGAATGGCCTGTATGTATATGGAATGTTTTCTTTAGAATTGAATCTTTGCAATCGACGGTTCACGCATACCAGAGAAACCGGTCGCGAGAATTTTCTCGTTGTGGCCAGTGCATATGAACGGTGATCAGCATTTAAAATTTTTGCACCTCCAACAGAAACGGGATTTCCTAAGCGGACACGTGAAGCCAAAATGGCTTCGTGTGACAACTTGTCGCCCCAGAAATCGAACAAGGTTAACGAATCGCGGTACTCCTTTCCTTTACGTAACGTGGATCACAAATTCTGCATTAAATCCTATCAACCGCCGCAACTATTTTTAAGAATCTATTTGTTCGAAATAATTCTGCGACAAAATCCCCCTTGCACATTCTACGTAGCAACTCTGGCATTTTCATTCAGTCATTGATTGTAAGACTAGTAATTTATTAGTTTTTTATTAGTAATTTATTAGTTTATAATAAATTATATATATATAAATATATATATAATTAATTATATGTATATAATAATATAATTATAATAATATATATAATAATATATGTATATATGTATATAATAATATATATAGTATATAATAATATAATTTATTATATGTATATAATAAATTTATTAGTAATTTATTAATAATTATACAGAGGTAGTAATGATGGAAGGTGTTTTTATTTGACGAATAAAAGTGGTACTTCGATATAATACTGTCGATAAAATTTTCTACATTTTATATCCACGCTGTATATTGTGTATTCAGATTACGTAACATGTTGCTCTGAATCACAGCACACTTGGGTTTATCGCCTTTTTCAGTTCGGATTAATTAATTAATTAATACGGACGTATGAAAAAGTTTACGAAGTAATCAGATTAAACGCGTGGGCGTCAAGGCTTGAAAAGTCGTTCGATCAACAACTCGTTATCCGTTGATTGCAAAATCGTTTGTCCATTATGTCTAACGTTCCCGGAAAGGTCAATAAGCTTGACTAGCACGCACACACGCGTTTCCGAAGTCCTTCGAAACGTTTTGAAATCTGGCAGACGCTGATAATTGTCTGGTGGGAAGACGATACGTTAAAACAGACCGTTGTCCTCCACATAAAATTAGGTTTCAAACTATAATTGTACTTGGTCCGTGCGGCACTGTGTTACCGTTGAATCGAGCACCAGTTCGATGTTGCTACCAAGTTAATGGCCGAAGGCCGAGATACGCAATATAATTACTTAATTAATGACCATAGTATCCACGGTAAAAGCTGTACTTGAACTTTACAGAGACAGCACCGTTGCCAACGGAACCGTAACCTTCACGAAAAAGACTTTCGTTACCGGAAATTTTCTCAATGAAACGTCATCGTTTCTTTCTTCTGCACGTGCGTTGTTCCCTTTCTAATATTCTGCAATTTTCTTACGAGGTACATTACGAAGCATATCGTCACTGCCACGGTGAGAGTTGTCATTAGATATGCGGATCTTTATGCAATAGAAAAAATATTCGCATTGATCGCAAGACACAGGAGCCAAATAAAAACATCGTATTCTTCTTTTACTTGCCCTATTCAGCTGAAATTATATATTGACGTCCTTAACCCTCAACCGTCCCTCGGTTTCTCAAAATAAGTTATACTGTTCTGTTATTTGTAGCGAAATTTTCCCCGAATCTTTCTGTGACTTTTATATTTTTTTTAATGCGGAACATAACCGAGAATCCTAAGATGTAAATGTTAACTCGTCAATTTGACTAAAATAAACACTGAAATTTTTTTTAATTTTGTGTCACCGTGTCGATTCGACACCAGGGACAGATTCAGTTCGTGAAATTAGGGACGGATGAAGGTTGATTATCTTTAACATATCCACTATTTTAAATTGTACCTACCCATACTTGAAATAAATGCATAAAATCCGCAGTTATCATGAAACTGTGGATCCGTATACATTCAATAACTCGACGTTAATTTCCGCGAATTTTCGATTTTGTAATTTCTAAGCTGATACCGCGAATTTGCTACAAGTACGTGTTAAAGGTGGATTCGGACGAGACTGGCAAATCGCTGCTTCCATGGCAACTTCAGGCACAAGTAGTGCACGATGAAGATATTAAAAGCTCTCCTCGATATCGAGCCTTGGAATCAATAAGAGACGTTTGTTTAATTGAAGCAGGAATATACAGGGCGCTTCAAACAACTGGGTCAAGGTACACTTCTATTCTGAGCGAAACTGCGGGAAAAAAAATCGTAGAAAGAAAAAATTTTGCATTGCTTCAAACGGCGTCTCCGTTTGAACGCCTTTCTGCATTTATTTAACGAAAACTACGAACTTTGCGTGCCTGCTATTTGTCAGATAGATGGAGGGACGTTTGAAGCAACATCCAGAATTTTTACAAGCATTTTTATTAAAATTTTATAGAATTATTACTGAAGAAGTGGGCCTCCTTAAAAAGTAGGATTCAAAACGAAAATTGTACTCATTTTTATGGTCGCGACTATAATCATCAAAAATGTTGTAATTCCTTGAAAAGTGTGACTTTCAAGGTCATTTGAGATAACTTTTTCTGTTATCAATAAAAAATGAGGACCAATCGAAGTACAACAACTGGAGACTGATTCCTGCTCGGCCAATGCCAACGTCACGTTCATAGCGACCTGTGCTCTGATTGGTCAGCGTTTTTCATTGATAACTCCTGAACAAAAAGCCGCGAACAACATTTTTGTAAAGTACAAAGTTCTTTGAAACGACCTTAGGAATCACCCTATTCAAGGAAATACATTTTTGATACACACCGTATAACTTTTGCGAAAGTCGGTATCCGTAATAATTGTTCACATAAAACGTACGCGCCGGAGCAATCAAGAATTCATTAGCAGATTGTAGATTTTATGTACTTGTAAAATCTAATTTATATTGTGCATTGAATTTTACAGGCGCATCGTTACGTTTATAGTCTTAATGTACAGCTACCGTAATTATCGGACCAGTATTAAAGGAAACAAACTGTTCAATTCCCGTTTATCTATGCGAGCCCGCAAGAGTGCGTGTTCGCGGAAAGAAAAATCGGAGATATACACATTACCCTTACGAGATGTTTTAATCTTCGTGTGTAAGGATTACAGCTAGAATTTTGATAAACTGTCAGTGAGATAGTAGTAAATACATTAGTTACACGATAATGGCGCATACGTATTGATACGTATGCATTATAAATAATAGGATGATGGGTTTAATAACTAACTCGGGCTAGATTTAATAACAGTGCGTGTTATCCGTTACACCTCGTTCTTGCATACCTTCGCCTCGGTTTTACTCGATTTTATTCAACTTTAATCCATCATTTTTAATCTTACGTTTCCGTGTCGTTATCTTGACTCTCGTATTTCCGTTCTTGCCGTTCTTTTTTTGCGTCTGTTTGATAATCGTGTTTAATTTATCGCTGTAACTATTAAATATGTATATCTTACGAGTATCCTCAAGTATTGAATCGATAAGCGTTTCACGGACGTCGTGCAGTCTCCCTGTCAATAGTTTTGTTCGAGACAGGGATAATAAATTTCTCACGGAGGTCAAATACGTGCCATCGGTCGTCATTCTGACGTCAACTGCCGTGTGCAACGGTGCATAATCCTCGTAAAAGATCAAAGACTTTGAAAACAGACAGTGAAAATTGTACTTTTATTGATCATTTTATTAAAGCCGTAGTTAACAAATGAAGGCAGCATTTTTTCAAACCACACAACTACAGTTACAGTTACTAAACTCGCGTTTATGTAACTAAATAATCTTCCTAGCGCATCAAAGATATACAACAGTTATGCAACTTTTATTCAAGCCTAAAAGTCGTTCTATACTTTCTAATGGTGCTATTGCTTATAAAATCTTCGTTATTTGTTTAAAATTAAAGGAACTCAATATTCCAACAGGACTACACTAGATTGTCAATGAGAGGCTCTCTCGTTACCAGTATTATTTGATTATTAATACAATTAATATATATAATAATTATATAATATGTAAACCGAGGAAATGAACATAATAGGAAAGCTATAAAATTATTTAAAGTAACCAGTCCGATTAAAGTCGTTCGAGGATGTCACTTCCAGTAATTGTTAACTGCAGGTTAAAACGAGTCAAGTGAAAGTTATTCACGTTCTCGCATTCCATGCTCAGCATTATTATCTAACAAAGTTTATAATTGGAAGGTGGTCTGTTACGCACAGGCGTAAAAGTAATATTATTTAACCACCCTGTCTAATATAGTCAATTTTCATGTGTTTGCATCTTTCTCAACAGGAAGCATCACAATTTCATTTCGTTTCGTTTCACTAACACATGTTTTCTAACGATCGTTTCGTCCTATTTCAATCAAGGAATAAAAATGTTAAAACTAACCGAAGAGAAGTGTCACACTTGCGTGTCAGAACGAATCGTTAAGCACGGTACTAGGTTTTACATCATCGTTCCAGGAAGGACAATAAAGAATGATTAGAAACTGACGACCCATAGATGGTAGGAGGTCTATTAAGAATAGAGATACCATCGAAGGAACAAGATAAAGTTAGCAACGAAGAAGATAAACTAAAGTAAACATCCTTGGAAAATATTTCAACTGCCAAGGATTACTCGGAAAGTATGCATCAAATCAAACAGAGAAGGACATCCACGTTCGAATGCCGAATTATTCACTGCATCCGGCCATTAATTAATAGATTCGCCTATTGTGATTCATTCCTTGAATAGTAGAAGAAATAATTTCACGGTACGCATCACTGTAACCGAATTGCAGATTCTTTTTCATTTATTAAATGCACTGGTGAACGCACAAAGTGTAACAAAACAAATATCGTTCATACATATTTGTAGATAATTAAACAACTGTTATACAGGGTGGGGCGCCACATTTTGCCATCTAGATTTACGTCATTATTATTACGCATAGCAAACAATGTTTTAGATGAAGTTGAATGATTTCGAGAGGGGCACATTCTGATGGTACATTTTTTGTAGGTGGACGTGTAAAGGACATATGAAGGTCATTAATGTTTTTATAAATGGAATCATGTATTTTTTATTGCATCAGCTGATGCTCCTTCATATTCTTTACAAAAAAGTATTAATCTATTTGTGTAAAAAAATCATTAGTTTAGGAGATATTTTAATTATAATGTCTATTTACAGAAAAGATTCAATGTGGCGACCATTTGCATCAGAACACTTTCTGAATCGAGAAGTTAATGACTCCTAACAAAAAAATTATAATTAAAATATCTCCTAAACTAATGATTTTTTTACACAAATAGATTAATACTTTTTTGTAAAGAATATGAAGGAGCATTAGCTGATGCAATACAAAATATATGATTCCATTTATAAAAACATTAATGACCTTCATATGTCCTTTACACGTCCACCTACAAAAAAAATGTACCATCAGAATGTGACCCCCTCAAAACCATTCAACTTCATCTGAAACATTGTTTGCTATGCGTAATAATAATGACGTAAATCTAGATGGCAAAATGTGGCGCCCCACCCTGTATATACCAACGTCATTTCATTCCACATACACACCTGGCTTCCTGTTTTTCACCCAAAATACTATACAAACTCATGATTTCATCATTGACTCATGGCAGAGTTTGCTATCTCTGCCTGGTCACGTCATCTTGAAAACTCTGATCTTATCATTCTAGCCCTTACAGTCCCCAAAACCTCATTCAAGTTAGAACCCAGTTTCGCTATCGGGAAATTGAGAAATGACGTGATGGAAGGGATAAGGTAGAGTACGAAGAACTCTCTTAATATGGCGACACGATATGTACAGTGCCCGAAAATCAATATTTTTTAAAAAATACCCCAAAATGTAGGTGGCTTTATAGAAATTTCGAGCAGTCTATAGATGAAATATCGGCGTGCGAGAGTTGTACGCCGATAAATCAAAAACAAAATGAAACTGTAATAAATTACTGTTGCAGGGCTCTGAATGTATCAAATTCCTCAGTTAATAAATGTCCAACATAACGTTCATATCTGTTGAACCCTTTAATAAAAGAGGGAAATTTCAGTTCCATTCCCATTTAATTCAGCAGTCGCGGAAAACTAGGATTTGCATAAAAATTCGCAGTCCGCTGATAAAGCCTCGCTCTCGCTTTAATGGTCCGTTGTATTTACGGTCGCTCTGCAAAAACGTGTCTGGCGAACGAACGTACCCCGGTTCGGATATCTATTAAATATTCCGTCCAGTGAACGTTCCGTGAAAAGACTTAATTGGACAGTTAAAGCTATCCAGTTTCTTCTAATATGAATTAAGCGAGTGGCGACTTCTGCTTTTATCTTGCGGCGGCTCGACTTTCTATTATTCAACGGACAGAGATGGAGCAAAATGTTTCTGTGTGGATCACGGGAAAACGATGCGGTGGAGGGAACCCTTTAGTGGCCTCGAGCAGAAAATTCACTTTGTTCTAACTCCAGTGGCCCGACACCAGGTCGGATTCCCTCGTAATTTCCTCTGGCATTGTCGCTTGTAATTAGGCTTTCTTAGAGAAATAAAAATAGCAGGTGCCGCGAACAACGAACAAAGCGTCGTCACGAGTTTCTCGTAATTGGAGAAACACGTTTCGAACGCAGACGTCATACGCTGGTCGAAGTGGTCACGTAAAACATTTGTTACGTGATTTTTATTCTTCTGAAAATTTAAACCAATCAGTTATTCTACATGTTGAACGAAGTCGCTTGCTAAACGAAATGTTCGAAAGAAATTATTATTAAATTTCGAATAAAATTTTGTAATATCCTGAAGATAAATTACGATCGATAACCAATTAATTAATTAAGAAATTATTATTGTTCGGAATAGGTGTAGAATGGTAAAAGTCTTTAATCAATGAGCTTCGTGGAACCGGTTAACTTTGTAGCGAACCATAAACTTTTAAAACATTCCATGACAAGGCCGAAAATCTACGACTTCTTTAAATATTAATTGCTTATAGCAACGTTAGCCGATTATTAGGTGATATATACATCATTACGTATTCGTTTATGTCTATCAAGGTTTGATATGAATTTGATTTATGTCCATCCACCAAGGTTTCGAATGGTGTAACATCTCGCTGGAATGAAATACTACAATGGATATATTTTTTGCGTAACGGGGATACCCCCATAAGGAAAAAAGCACCGTTTCTCCAGTTCCTGTGAAAGTATGCAGATCACGTATGCGTCTATCGACGAACTATGAAGCGCACGCTCTGATTTCTTCGCGAGTAATTATCAGTAATTACGCGTCGCTTCCCACTGTGCCTTGTGGTCGATTACTTTTTTTTTGGAATAATTATTTCAACAAATGTTACGGTCTGTTTGAAAGATTAAAGTTATCGTACAGACGAGTCGTCGCAGCGGAAACTGTTCGAGAAAAGTAAGCCTCAACAAAAACAGACACGATTTCTCTTCACGCTAATCTCGTTCAAGTCCGAGCTAAGACGCAATACATGCCCGGTTATGTCACGCATGAATAACCATTAAATAATTATCAAAACCGTGCGGACATTGACACAGTGCCGTTATGTAAACTTTGCACATCATTTCTTTCGTTTGTATACAACATACATCATTAAAACCACAACATTCGAATGAAATGAGATTATTAATTCATTCTGGCGATGCAGACAAAAATAATTAACCCTCATCCGTCCCTCGTTTCACAAACCGAGGTAAATAACAAGGTAAACAGTCATTTTTCGATGCTTTTCAACTCAATTTGATGAGTTAACATCCACATCTCTTAGGTTTTTCGGTTATGTGTTTCGCAATAAAAAAAATGAAGGTCACGAAGTTTCAAACACCACTTTATTAGAAATTTTTATTTAAATAAAATTTTTTTAAATAAAATTGAATTCCTTCTCTAACGAGAGGTCGTTATTAAATATTTTATAATTACCAGTAGCTGGGTGTAATTACATGCAAAAAACGGTAACACTTCCCCGCGTATTATAATTAACTGCTTTACATAAATTAATGTATTCTACCGAGCGTAAGTTCGAATCAAATATAATTGGTAAAAAGTCTGAGGATTAATGATTTATAACTACCTTCTTTCTGAAACAGTTAATTTGCATTTCATAACAGTACTCTTTCTCGTTAATTTCGCGATTAGACTTCTTAATAAATTGTTCTAATTCCTTTTATAATTAACTTTTTCTTACGCGGACAATCGTGTAAATCATGTTTCTTTGATTCGTTCGTCTATAGGTAAAATAAGGCTTCGATAAATATTTTACAAGGCTGAACTTCGCCTCGTCATTATCAGAATAAATTATATTATGAAAAACAAAACAGTGTTACACCGGGATCAGCCAAATAACGTCACTAACACAGTTTCTTAAAACTTTAACGCCATTAAACGGTAAACCGTGATTACTTCCTCGCAGCAATTGTTTTGTTTCTACATAATTGGCACGGGACAAAAACGTTATACAAAGTAACAACTCTCGTGATTTATTTCACATACAATTAGCCCAGACACCGGCAGCCCGGACCGCTACTGTAATTACAAAGCCATTCCGAGGGTCTGCGATCAAATTTTACCAACGCGTTCGAACGCGCCTCGTACAGATTAAAAAATTCCGTAACATACAATCTCACGAGAATTCCCTTTCACAGTTACTTACCCTTGAAGTTACTCACACTG
Source organism: Lasioglossum zephyrum (assembly GCA_028455615.1). Classification (NCBI taxonomy): domain Eukaryota; kingdom Metazoa; phylum Arthropoda; class Insecta; order Hymenoptera; family Halictidae; genus Lasioglossum; species Lasioglossum zephyrum. The sequence goes on along the minus strand of CM052323.1, from coordinate 79,208 downwards.
TTCCGATGATTCACTCAAATTCTATGCAAGATAGGATCAATGAATCATTCTCAGGCAGTGAGAGGTCCAGGTGTACTCAAATTTCGATACCTGCTTGCACAGGTAAACGAAACACGCTTTGTCAACCGTTCCCGAATACCGATCAATAAACTGTTTGTTATGATCGTACGTAAACAATACATAGATTGTTCAGGCAATAACACGAAATTATGTTTTCTTGGAGTCCTGTCGACTCGCAAGGAACCTTCAAAATGATCATTTGTTTCTCAAAGAATTTTGCTAATCGTTTCTGCAACCTCTGTGTTCCTCAAAGAATTTTTCTAATCGTTTCTCCAACCCCTGTGTTTCTTAAAGAATTTTGCTAATCGTTTTTGCAACTCCTGTGTTCCTTAAAAGATTTTGATAATCGTTTCTCCAACCCCTGTGTTTCTTAAAGAATTTCGCTAATCGTTTCTGCAACCTCTGTGTTCCTCAAAGAATTTTGTTAATCGTTTCTGCAACCCCTGTATTTTTTAAAAGATTTTGCTAATCGTTTTTCCAACCCCTGTGTTCCTCAAAGAATTTTGCTAATCGTATTTCCAACCCCTGTGTTCCTCAAAGAATTTTGTTAATCGTTTTTCCAACCCCTGTGTTCTTTAAATGATTTTGCTATTCGTTTATGCAACCCCTGTGTTCTTTAAATGATTTTGCTATTCGTTTATGCAACTCCTGTGTTCCTCAAAGAATTTTGCTAATCGTTTCTGCAACCTCTGTGTTCCTCAAATTTTGCTAATCGTATTTCCAACCCCTGTGTTCCTCAAAGAATTTTGTTAATCGTTTTTCCAACCCCTGTGTTCTTTAAATGATTTTGCTAATCGTTTATGCAACCCCTGTGTTCCTCAAAGAATTTTGCTAATCGTTTCTGCAACCCCTGTGTTTTTTTTAAAGTTTTTGCTAATCGTTTCTCCAACCCCTGTATTCCTCAAAGAATTTTGCTAATCGTATTTCCAACCCCTGTGTTCCTCAAAGAATTTTATTAATCGTTTTTCCAACCCCTGTGTTCTTTAAATGATTTTGCTAATCGTTTATGCAACTCCTCAAAGAATTTTGCTAATCGCTATTCGTTAAAAAAATGTTCTAATCGTCTTTATACACTTACGTTCTCCAAAGATTCTCTTTAAAAAATTCAAGTTAGGTCTATTTTCAAAAGAAGCTCTACCCTACTGCATTTTACAAAATGTATAAAACCATCTATTTCAATATTCCGATCATTATATTCCTTCCTTCCTGGTTTTAATAGCGTGTATCATGTAATACTGTGCAGCGCAGTACAGTTCGTGTTCCAGACAAACAGAGTGCAAACCGAAGAAGGCCATAACAGCTCGTAAAGGGCCCACCTGTGGCCAACATGTGTTCAAAGTGAAACTTCTTGTCCTGGTTAGGAGAAGCTATAATTAACTATTTCTCCGGTGACTTCTATTCGGCAAATAGAACCGCGCCGCGAGGACAGGTATTTGTCCCTAAAAAATGAAAGAATCAGGAACGGCTTCTCGGTCCCTTTCAGCTGGTCGGGTACCGCAATAAAATTGTAGCCGCCAACCGTTTTGTTGCCACGTCAATTGTCGAGTAGAAAAGAAAGTGTCGGAATCTGTTAAACAGATGACACGTGACTTTCCTCGCAGATGGTTTGTAATTACGGTCTGGTGTGAAGCAGATTCTCAACAATGATAGGAACATAATGCAACCACGTTACCTGGAGAGCGCAGTTTTACACCGTTTTTCGTTCCTGCTTAAAGAACTATGGGTTCTGCGAACTTTTTATTATGCTCTTTCCTTTCCACCACGCGGTAACACATTTTTTATGCCGATTTTCTCGAGACGATCGCTGGGCGAAGCGAGCAATGAATGATTCAGTGCATTTTAATTGTATGAAGTGAAACTTGCTTAACGCGATGAGACTTTCTAATAAATCTATTGTATATTTATAAATGTAGTATCAAACGTGTTGATATTATGTGTATTTAACAGTTCATCTATGTCATCTGAATGTACGAGTAAAAACTATCTTGATGTCTCTAAAAATGTCGTCATGAAACGATGAAGAAGATACACCGTGAAAGGTTTAAACAAGCCCGCAGAACAAATTTTCCGCGTGCAGGAAAGAATGCATTCAGAATGAATTTAATGGCGCACTTAAGGGGAGGTCTAGTCCCTGAAAGCCGTGGGGGGGGGGGACAACAATACTGCGTGATTGTAGAGCCGTTTAATTGGATAATATACATTTGATAAAATATTCCCTTTGTCTGGTTGAACGAGTGCGCCCCGGCCGATTCCCAAGGAAGCGGTGGATCTATGAAATTAATTTAATAGACACGAGGAATTCCGTCCCGCATAGAAATGATGAGAACCGTGTGTCTCGTGCATGTGAACCAGCTGGGGCGAAAGGAGGAAAAAAATCGGTAGGGGAAACGGCCGAGGAAAAAGAAAAAGACACGGTGGAACAGAGAAAGGAGAGGAAGAGGCCCATCCGTTCAACTTATCCCCGTGGATGCGCGGAACACACGACCGCGAGCCAATCAGTGAAAGGCGTAACGTGTCATTGACACACGTGTACGCGACCACAACAAAAGCCCGCAAATGGTACTTTCCACGCGGCGAACGGCACGAATTTCTAGCGCAACATCGACGCATTTGTTACATACCAAAAGGAAAACTATAAAGGCGTTTTTCGCGAGTAGCACGTGTGCTGGCGAATGCGCGATCAGCTCAGCTGGTGCTCTTTAAGTTAATTAAATTCGTGAATTTCTTTATTATATCTTGCAGTTACTACATTTCGTAAGACGCGCACGCCTTCCTAGCTTTTCCTGCGCATAATTGGCATCGATTTCCTGTAACCTTTCTTTTTTTTACGTTTGGTAAATTTGATGGGCGAGCAATGACTTGTAACGTATGTATTTATTCTGTATTTATTTATTTTATTTATAATCTGTATTTCTTATTTTTTATTACTATTACGGTATTCGGGTGAAATGTCACCCGAGAGACTCTTCTGTTTTTTTTTTATGACGTTACTATCATAAAGGAAATGTCATCGCTTGTGTTTTACATATGATATGATATTTTAAACAAATACACTAAGTTATAACATATTTAGAAAGAAATCAAACATAATACAGAATCTGGAAACAGAAAAAAAACAGAAAATGGCAGATCACAGGCTGTTGGAGAAGTCTTAATTAATCCACGTATTTTAGTGATCATAAAACCGAACAATTTGGGGAACATTCCAGCAGCACTTGTTTCTGGCGACAAGCTGGCTTGTCCCGAGCAGATAACGACGAATGAAGAAGATCTGTGTCAGCGTTATCGCTGACGAAGGAAGGAGAAACGAAAAGTGTAGGTTCGACTGTTGCACTGTATACGAAAAGTTCGGAAGATAACACTGTTCAACAAATTTCAATTTTTTTCATATTTCCATATAACTGTTGGGTGGATCTTATAGAGTTTTTCACGCTGAATCTAGCCTTAATTTTTCTCCTACACGCACAGTTTTTAAGAAATTTGAATTTGAAAAAAAGACTAATATTGTGATGTTATTATACAAGATATTGCATTATTCTTTAAGCAAAAGATTCTCCAGACTCTCCCGAATCCAGTGATGTGCAATAGTAATACGTTGTGATTGTTTAAACATGTTTAATACAATATCTTATATAATAACATCAAAATATTTGTTCAAAGTCGAAAAATACGTCTGTTTTTCAAATTCAAATTTCTCAAAAACGGTGCGTGTAGGAGGAATTAAAGCCAGATTCGGAATCAGCGCGAAAAACTCTGTAAGATCCACAAAAAATTGTACAGAAACATTTTTGTTGTTGGACAGTGTTATAATGAATGTTATTTATATTTTATTATGATTGAATTTTATTTTTCGTTTATTATTAATTTGGGTAATTATTCGGAAAGTACCACATCCTTCAATTTTGATGAAAGGCTCTTCTAGCAGGGTTTGGGAGTGAAATGTGCCCCCGGCGGTATTTCAGTGGAACTTGGGCCATTCGATAGCCTATCCCAAAAGATCCATCTCTGCTAAGTTTCAGCCCCCTATCTCATCTGTAAGGGTGGTTATTGAAGAAAAACGAAAAATCAGTTTTTGGACCATTTTCTTCATTTATTGTTGTTGGACAGTGTAATTAGGTGGACGAGCAAAGACGAGAGAAACTCTGCACAAAGGGATGACAACGAGGTATCGATTTCCATCACACAGGGAGGCATCTTCGGCGTGGAAATCGAGCGCGGCTCTCTACTGATTATGCTCAGCTGCTAGGATAGTCATTTTTCATCGGAACTCATCTCTCGTCGATAGGCACTTCCGTGTTCTGTTTCGCTGCGACGCGCAGAAACCGTAAAAGAAGGTAAAAGAAGCCCGCGCGTACGCGCGTCATTATCGCGATTATTCGTAACTTGTTACGGGGCTCCTCGCGATCCGAGAGACTCGGGATCGGAGAAAAGCCCTCGGGGCGCCCGTTGCTCGCAGGTTTTATTGCGTTAATTAGACGCGCTCGCGTCTTAATTGATAACGGATTTCAAACTGGATACACGCATGGATATTGTTGATGACCGGTGCTAATTTATCGCTTCCGCGCGGGTTTACGAGCCAATCCCCGCCCGAAACAGAATAGCGACCTCCGATCGTGTCCCTCGTCGGCGAGATCACGAGGATGCGTTGATTAACCTTAACTGGATCTCCGATTTATTTGACAGACAATTATCAGCTACTTTCTGAACGGTCCTCGACCAATTACCGATGTTTTTAAAAGTGACTAATAGAGAGTAGTGATATGACCCCCTTGTCATTTTTCATTTTACAACTAAGGTATCTAGCGGAAAAATATTGGCCAAGCCTAATCATTGGGGCTACGGAAATATCAATGATGGGAACACTCCTTGCCCCTGTGCCGTCGCAGGTGATATTTATCAAATTTCTATCCCAATAATACAAGGGGTTGAAAGAATAATAAAGCAGGGTTGCTACAAAAGTAGAAGAAAAATACGCTAAAGGAAAACCCCGAAAGAAAACTCCCTTCGGTATGATGCTTTTCATCATTCGTGATTGTAGCTTCAACCGCAATCTTGGCTCCAGGTCGTTTAAGAACTACACTGATGGACATTATTATATAAGTCCGCTTCATTTAATTCTCGTTATCGTGTGCGTATACACGTGTATGTACGAGTATTTGAATATCTGATGGAGACATTAGTTCAAAATAAAACATATCCAATGATTTCTTATAATTTTGTCCCACCAGTGTACAAAATCGCGTCGTTCCCAGAGCAAACAGGTTTGTTGCTCTCGGTATACTCAAGGGATTGGAACAATAATAAAGCGAGGTTGTTGGGAAGCAGAAGAAAAAAAGCGCTGCGGCAGGAAGTACCGAAAGAAAAATCCTCTTGGTATATTCCTCTTCATCATTCGAGATTGCAACCTCTATCGCGACCTCGCCTCGGCGTAAACTTCAACCGCGAGCAACGAGGCATCTTCGGGTGTGTCTGTGCATACCCTAACACGGTGTATGCGACAGAGATCCCAGACGAAGAGTAGCAACACGCCCGAGCTACCTGCCTCGGATAATCGGTATGATGAAACGACGACCGGTTTTCTCGAACGGAGGATACACTTTGAGTGCATCCTCTGAAATTATGGGTCTCCCTTCTTCCTTCGTTCTCTCTCTTACTCTCGCTCGCACCTTCCTCTTTCCTGCCGAGGAGAAACCCCGCAAAATCGCATCTAGCTACCGACAGATTGAATCTCGGAGCTGGCGGAGACAGAGGATACTTCCTCACGAGCCGTCAATCGATACCCGAACGACCAGCACCGGCCGATGGCTACCACCGACATTTTTGGAATCTTCTACACCCGCTCGCCAAATGACGCCCGAATCAATCGTCCGGCCGCGATCGCGCGAAAGATTCCCTTACGTAACCAAGTGACCCGGGGCCGAGCAACAAAAGCTTGAAAATCAATACCCTTACGCGAGAAGCTTTTTTCCTCTCTGCACAAGGATAACGCGATTATAAAGGGTTTTGCGGACAGGTGGCCGGAGAAACACGTGATTCCCGACGAATTTCTCCGGTGCATCCTCCGCGATGCGATCCTGTCGAACCTAGTCGAATGGTTTCCATGCTGGGTATGCTTTAACAGATTTTTTTACGGCACATATTTGGCAGTCAATGTGCTCTAAAAAAATCTGTCAGATTCCACGTATTATGACCAGATAAACAATTGACCCGTTAATCCGATTCATATACGTATACCTACACCACTGGTCCTTAACCGGTGTTCCGAGAAATTGCCAGAAATACAGGGTGTCTCAAAATTCCTTCAACATCCGGAAATCGAAGTTTCTTGAGATCATTTAAAACAACATTTTCCTTTACGAAAATAGCGTCCGCGGCTTTGTTAAGGAGTTATTAACGAAAAACACAGACCTATCAGAGCGCGACCTAGACGCGTCAAGGTCTAGGTCGTCCTTAATATAATATAATGTAATAATAAAGAAGAGTCGAAAATAACAGTAGAGTCGTAGAATTACGATCGCCGTATCTGCGACAAGAAACACGTCCTCTCTCTCTCTCTCTCTTACATCTTTTACAAATAAATACGGCTTTCCCTTACAATAATTAATATTTTCTCAAATGTATTTATTTCTACGCGGAACGTTTTTGTTTGTTTTTTGGATCATTAATTTTGGCGTTCCGCAAGATTTTTTTATTATAATTAAAAATATTCCCTGACTTCGAAAAGGTTAAGAAACGCTGATCTACACCTACGACTATATTTCTTCTATTTTCATTTCAATATGTAACGCACGTCGTTTACCTGTATTTATACTGATTCTTATAAAAAATTTTAATTCGTCTCGGGCCCCTCTGTACAATAATCGTTTCACAATCAAATATGGCATCGTGTATTGAGAATGATTGTATGAAGAGGGGAGAACAGCCGAGAGAGATTTGTCTGTTTACAGAACACTGTGTGTTTTGATAAATCGTTCCGGGGCGAACGTGCCAGTGATCTGTTCTGGGGTAACCATCTTCTTGTTTATTTATAACTAGATCGCGGATGTTCATACGAGTTCACATTTCCAATCGGAGGCTTTCTACACCAGGATCGGGGAACTATTTTATTGACGATACAGTATTTCAGTTTCTCAATAGAGAAAACATTGCACGTTTTGTTTGTAGGAGTTTTACGCGTGTGCTGTTGTACAACTCACGATGATATCGGTTTGCTTGAATCTACGATTGCTTAGCATATCTACAATCTAATGTATTTTACGGCAATCAGTTCGCGGGATTGGATATATCTGAACTCTTCCGTATTTAAGCAATGTGAAGATTTAATCATTGCGATATAAATCGGATAAACTTGACTGTACTGATAAGCCTGTTATCGCTTAATGAAGGAAGGTATGCAGTTGGTGATGAGATCGTTATAAGTGAAAAACAGGTGTTGCATTTAATAGTATTTAAAGAAAGACTTGTGTATGATAATTGACGCACATCATCATACATAATATGACTGTGGATACAGTTTTATCATTTTTTGAAATGTATTAAGTAAACCGGAAAAAAGAAAAATTTGATAAAAGAGTAAAAAGATAAGTAGATAAATAGAGCAAAAAAAAAGATGTTATTGATTCATGGCGATACCGCGTTTTACGATAAATAATATATCGATCGGTTGACATTTCGAGGATACATAATAGCCTTTTACGGCATTTATATTTATTATTGAGCAGGATCGATGGATTTTCAACCTTTGGTACTATTAATAGAAAGGGACGCCTAAACATACGACCTTTTTCTATAATCTCTCGCACATAAACGAAGCGCAAAGGTCTTAAATATTATTCATTGATCCACACTCGGGTCGCAAAACTTCTATGAAAAATAAGGCACGCGTGAAGTGACATTTTGCAATGGATGTAGTCTTATACAGCTTCAAAAATAAATACTGCCAAGAGCGTAACCTTTTCTCTTGTTATCACAAGACATTTTTCAAGGTCCAATTCAAGATGTATTTATCATAGCCTTATTATAACGAAGTAGTATAGCATAACGAAGATTTTGAAATTGAACATTTTTGCATCGTGAAGAAAACATCGAAAATTTATTTACTCTGACTCTCTTACTTGGCTCGTTTTGTTCTAATCGTTAAGAGTGTAACGTAAATAAATATTAGAATTTTAAACAGTCGCAAAGTGCCACGAATGCAGGAGATCTGCAGTCTGATCGTAATGCGAAGCACGTCGCGCATTGTTTTCTGTCTTTAAACCGTGGCTTCAGGCTCGTATGGCATCTGTCGTCACAAATAAATATTTTAACAAGACCAAATCCTACAAACCGCTTCGTACACGCTTGTTATGCGTGCTAACCGAACGTGACAATTCTATGTCAACGCGCACTTAACCGCGCATTTATTAAGACGGTTTCTTGCACTGTAACAGTTGTACACTGCCTTCAAGTCAACATTCTCTGAACGGACAGCAGAGAGAGAACAGACTCTTTAATTACCCTTCATAAATTTCAACCGATAATATATCTTAACTCTTAACCAATTCTGTTGTTGTAACATGCGTGCTCCGGATTTCTTCCAAATTCTTCTTCAACGGCAATACAAACGATAATACCCTCAGAAATACAGGGTGTCTCAAAATTCCTTCCACATCCGGAAACCGCAGGTTCCTGAGTTCATTTGAAGCAACATTTTCCTTTGCAAAAATGACGTTCTCGGCTTTGTTTAGGAGTTATTAAGGAAAAACACGGACCAATCAGAGCGCGGCTACAGCGAACGGAATCCGACTCGGCCAACGGCTACGCCACGCTTAGCGGAACCTGTTGGAACCTGTTGGAACCTGTCGCCGAGTCGGATTCCGTTCGCTATAGCCGCGTTCTGATTGGTCCGTGTTTTTCCTTAATAACTCCCTAACAAATCGGCGGACGTCATTTTTGCAAAGGAAAATGTTGCTTCAAATGAACTCAAAAACCTCTCATTTCCGGATGTTAAAAGAATTCTGAGACATCCTGTAGTATAATTCAAGGGAACTATGTATTCTTTGTTTCAATTTTTCTAAAACTGGAGAGAAATTAATTTGCAGGGTGTCCCAAAAATGTACTTCCTTGAAAGAGGTCATTACCCAGGTCATTTTGAACAACTTCTTCTTTTGGCGAAAATGTTCTCCGCGGCTTTGTTGAAGTATTATTAACGATATCGTGGACCAACCGGACCACGGGTATTAGAGATGAATTCTGGCTCGGCCAATGCTAACGCCACGCTCTGCTGTAGCCGCGTTTCGATTGATCCGTGTTTTTCGTTAATAATTCCTCAACAAAGTCGCGGAGAACATTTCCGTGAAGGACCCTTTCCAATGAAGTAGAACATTTTTGAGATAATAGTTGTATTAAACTTTCAACATATCGGTTACATGAGCAAAATTGAACATACGAAATCATTCTTTCATTTACCAGTATCAGAAACAGATGGACACGAGTTTATCGATTATTGAAGCAGATTCCACTCGGTAGCAGATTATGAATCGTCGAAACGAATTATTCTTAGCAGACCTCTTCGTAATTGCATAAATTGAGCTTTCTCGGCAGTTGCCCTCGGAGTCCATTGCTAATTTAAACGGTGCGGATCTCTTCCTTTCTCACGGCTCTCTTCGTTGCTACATCGTTGGCCATAGCTTTTCTTGGGAATAGGGCTCCACTATCGCTATGGTGACAGAACTTCTCCGAACGTTTCACATTAGAATTCTCGGTATGCGAAAACGAATCGCCGGTGATTCACATCCCACACATCGTCCTTTCGAAGGAAATCCGACCACGTGAAAGTTAACTGCTCGTAAATTTCGAGTGGAAAAAGCTTTATGGATCAGTTCTGTGTCGGTCGATACACTAAATCTCATCCCATAAAAATAAATCTTGCGCTGATGTTTTTGCCAGTCGATGTAACAGAAGAACAGAGGAACTTGACAGACTTATACGTTCGCAATGATTCATTGTCTTCTTCGTTCAATTAAACGTTTTCATCGTCTCCGAGTGTGTTCTATTCAGTCGGCGAGAGAATAATTTCGGTATTTTAAGGTGAAATAAAACCGAATGTATTTATTCGATAAAATATTTTCGAACTTATTCTTTTCGGCAAAAGATCATCGAACAAAAGGGAAAATATCTTACTCGTTAAAGTCATTTGCTTGAATAAAAAAAATTGGGCACTCTATTTCACCTTAATATACCAAAATTACTTTCTCGCCGATCCAATAGTTTCGAGAGAATCGAAGATGGATAAAGATGTTTAAAAATATATGTATATCTCGGATGTATACGGTACAGGAGCGAACATTAACCGTAATTGATCTCCCATGCAATTTGTGCTACAGGAAGTAATGGTCGTCGTAACTTAGACATAACTTTCGAAGTAATTAGAACCGGTACGGAATGGGCACGTAAACAACGCAGAATGATAACTATGTATACCACGTTACAAGTTTACCTTGTATTTTCGACTGTTATTGTAGGCAGGGACAACTGTCATAACGTGAGAAATATTTTTATACGTGAAATCATTACCCGGCGACGATTTTGCTATTTTCTAGTGCACTGTGTCACCTTGTTTACAAAGTTACTCACACACGAGACAGAGCATACTGTTGCTCATAATTAACCGGCTATTCTGAGCATAGTGTAAGCAAACACATAATTTTGTAACAAAAAAACGACTTTCGAGATGTTCCCTGCTCGTTACAAAACAAACTTTGGAAAAGGCTCATTATCTTCCATTTGTATTTAAAATTCATAGTTACACGAATGGTGAAACCAGTTTTCTCAAAGGAAAATGGAAATTGGAAAATTACTTCGAGCTTCCTCAAATTTTTCAACAATTACTAATGGAGACGCGAAGACTTTAATTTTCGATTGTAATTTCAACAAGTGCTCTAATTAATTAAACAGGACATTTGCCAAGTATTTAAAGGAAGATCGTCAACTATCTAATTAAATATTACTATGCTTGAATTGAGCGCAGTGGTGTATTATGTATATACATAATTCGATTTCGGATTTAGTGATATCGAATCATTGCGCTCACAGCATTGCAGACAATTATGCCGAGCGTTGAATGCAGTTTCCATTAGAACGGAAAGCTCATTGTTTTAGAAAGGAGCACCAGATGGTCTTTGTTACTACAGACACAAGGTACTTGCAGCGATTGGCTTAAGAGACCGATATTTTCGCGTGAAAGACCAGCGCTTCTCCTTTCAATAGCATAAGTACCTACTTGCCCTCGAATTCTTATCAATATTATTTTACAGTTCCCAGTGACTAGACGGTCTAAAAGAATCTGTACAGATTCCAAATTATGATGAAACTTAATAGACTTTTCCAGAGTGAACGTTTCCTTAAAGGTTAATGTATGCTACACCGTCTTCATAATGTCTCATGTACAAAAATACTCTTCCGAGTATAAAACAACATTTTTCTATATTCCATAAAATTATGCTGTAAAGTGACTGGAGTTGCTTTTTTCACGACACAAAAAATTGTTAGACTTTTATATGAATATATTTTTCGAATCCATTTCATTCTACAACGTTTATGGAGTAAAACGTTCATCCTGAAAATTGAACTATGAAAAAATTGCACGAATTTTTGATCACCAAAATTTTCTAAGAAATTGTCACAAATATGCACGGTCGTATGCTATTACTCAAATGCTATTTAGAGTTTTCTAAATAGCATTTGCGCGTGTGCGTTTTCAACATCTACTGTGTACACTCCCTTGCGGCTATCATTTACACAACTGTATCCTCACATTAATTAACTCGTTTTTAATTTCCCAAGAGAATAATCAGACGGCATAACGTTTCAGCATTCTAGGAGAACGTAATTAAGTTTAGATAATAATCGGCACATGTAAAAATTCGTTATGCATGTAAAAGCACAGACGAGAACTGAATATTTGTTTGGTCATAAAACATAATACTTTGCTAAGCAATATCTTGTATATAGTGATTACTTGAAAAGCAAACTAACTGCTCTTGATTTTATGGTCCGTATAATTTATTAGAATATTTTTAACAAGCAAGTTACCACTAGAGTGGCAAAAAAGCACTAAACGAGACTAATATAGATTATCTGAAAAATAACCAGACTGTGTTTATGCAATTTTATAGCGTTCTAATTGCAATCAATTGGTGTATTTAATAATTCCATATAAAAACAACCGTGCAATCACGGTAATTTATGAAATAAAAAAACATTTGCAACACATTATTTCAGCGAGTTCAGTTCTATGTTATCATTTCAAGTATCATTCTAATGATACACATTCACAGAGTTTTAAAATGTCATATAAAAACTGAACATTTTCGCTATGAGTTTCCAGAAGCGTGAATCGTTCAATGTCCACATGAAATTGAGAAAAGTTTATTTTTTATCTATTCTCCTGTTGCGTAAAGCTTTTTAATTATTGAATGATTCACATCGTATTTCGATTTTGCTGCCGCCTCTCTGTACCTTAGCACGGCGCAACCCTAGGACACCACCCTGTATATTGGTCCTCGTGTAATGTTTTCAAATGCAAAAAATGATGGAAAAAGAAACATGAAATTCAAGTACGGTTATTTCGACAACCAAAGAAGCTACCGATAAGAATCATTCTTCCTGCCAACTATAACAACATCCGTTTTCCACGGTGAAGTCGTAAAACCGAAAACAAGAAGACACACGACAGGTGTCCGGTAGTAGACGACGTGGATAGCATAGAGCGCTCACCTTTCCAAGGAATTGTCCTTTGCGGTAAGCGTTTCCCTGAACCGGGTCGACGACGTAATCCAACTCCTGCTCGGTGGATTTGTTCCAGGAAGACGTGGATGGTCCCGCGGTGATCACACTAGTGGTCCTTACCAAAGAGGACGCGGTATTACCGAAGTGGCTGCCACTGGCGGAGGACGTGACGTTGCTGGTGCTGGTGGTCGTGGTAGTTGATGGTACGCTAGCGACGTTCACCGAGGAGGAAACATCCTGGCCATTGCTGGCTGTCCTGGAGGATGGTTGTTGCGCGGAGGATGGGTAGAGTAGCGTGGACGTACGCGTCGTGACAGAGGTTTTGTCGTCGTTACGGTAACCAGTGGTAACATTCTCCTTGGGTATATCTTGCAGGGGGCATCCGGGATGGGACGAGTAAGAGGAAAGATCGACCTCCAAGGGTAAAGAGGACCCGCCGTGTTTTCGGATCCGTCGGAGGACCAAGCTTTGCAGGGACGCGGAATTCTTCGAGAAGCTGTGTCGGGGCCGAGCTGCATCGTTTACGTGTCTGCCGCCGCTGCCAGCTGATTCGATCGTCTTCGTCGAGGTGTACTCGGACTCGGGTATGGTCTTGATGGTCTCGTTGACTATCTCCTGACACCGAGCAACGACCCCCGTCTCCAAGAAACGGCAAGGAGCCGTTTCGGTATGCAAGTCGCCGGGCATCGTATCCAGAAGGAAGCTCTTGCTGATCGTCTCCCGCGGCGGTGACGAGCCACCGACCTGCGGCTCGACCGTCTTCGAAGACAGCATGTCTAGCTTCATCGGAGCAGAGATACTGGTACCGAGAAATCAATTATTTAGCGCACAACCCTGTTACAAACCGACGTCCCGGTCCCGTTTTCTCGGATCGCTCGCACCGTACGATTCTATAGGCCCTCGTTCCACGGGATGTCATGTTATCGAGGATTACTGCATTCGACACACGGACGACGCCTACCCACTTGACGTACGCGACACACGTGCATACAATGAGCTCGTTCTCTCGAGAAACACACAGTGTCACAACGCTGATCGCGGCCGTACGAGACAAGATCGACCGTGCCTCCTATCCAGGGCGAAACAGCTGGCGGATCTTGAACGAGTCAAGGGAAAAGCGTTCCGGGCAAACGCGCGACGACGCGTGTAACTTGCGCGTGATGCTGCGATATACGCAAACGCACGCGCTCTCTGTTAAAACCGACGGCCAGAGACACTCACACCCCTGCCGCTCCACCAGTCGAATCGCCACTGTTCCGCGCGCACCGACCCAACGACCGACACCCTCCCTTCGGTTCTCTAGTCCCCCCACCACCTCTCCACCACCTGCGTGAGCAGGGCCGTCGACTGCGGTCGACGATGCCGAGGGTGCCTGGGGAACGCTTCGAAATCCTTGATCAAGTTCAATAAATTTTCATTTCACGCTGGAACTACCGAACCAGTCGTTGGGAGAGACTTCCAGCTTATAATATTAATCTACTTATATGATAACTAACAATAATATTGAAATCCTTAAAGCAAGGAATATTTTGCTATTTCTTGAAATTGATGTGTACACCCAATTTTTATTTTGCACGAAGATCAGCAGTCCAGTAACGATTGGCGCCTAACATTTTTTCTTTTATAATTACTGAAAATATTATAGTGTCCCATCAGAAATTTTATAATAGCTAAATATTAGTTATGGTATAAGTAGACGGCGGATCTTTATGCAAAATAAAAATTTTCTATCTGAACTGAAACAAACTGGAATGAAATAGAAAATAATATAACGATACTTCTAAATTTTTTCTAATGTTTTTAGCTACAAGAAGTGATTTCGAGATTTGCAGTAGGAGGTCGAATTTACATTAAAACGACTAAAAAATAAACATTACTCCATTTTAGAGGTCGTACGGTGACTTCTTTAACTGACTGTAATATAAATTTCCATTTTCCAATATATCCCGGTACTGAACGAAGAAAGTGTACCAATGCACGGTAAAATGAAATACACGTGGTTTTACATTGTTTCTTCTGTTAGTTGCGTATTACGATGTATTCAAAACACCTTGTAGTGCCCTATACGCCGATAAAGCGTGAGAAAGGTCATTGTTTTTGATATCGTGTAAAAAGGAAGTGCAAGCGTCGGTGCATCATTCCTTTGCATGCAGAACGGAAGTAACCTGGCTTGAAATATCTATGTATATATGCATTCTCATACTCATGGGTCGTTTAGCTATTAAATAAACCACAATTTCACTGAATTTTCCCAGACGTTTCCTCAAAAACGAGGACTTAAAAATCTTTTTATCCTTATATTCAAAAAGAAACTAAAATATACAACTATCAGTTTCAATGCGAATTTCTTCGATCTAGAGACAGGAGTGAATGTAGTATGTTAGGCGAATCAATCAATGTGCCAAATTATATTTTACTACATATATTATATAGAAGTCAAATGACTTCTCTTGTTTAACTAAATTGATATTTGGCGAAGAATAATGACATGATATTAACGCAGAATAAACGTTAGAGTTCGAAAATGAAGAAATTACAAAACAAATGGTAGATTGTTTGTTGTTGTAATTTCGTGTCAAAGCTGCAAGCCTCGAATTTTATGAAGAATTGTTTAGTAAAAGGGTACCACACTCGTTGGCAATGACCGTGTACGGCCCTGATTCTACTATTTGCTTCGTTGTCCTCGTGTTCAATCTGCTTGCTCCTTCCCGCTTGTTCGCTTCTGTTGCACTTTCTCTTTCTCTCCTGACTCCCATACCAGAACTCTACCGCCGTCAAACGGGGAACACGCATCGTCCCATCATGCGTATTCGGTCATTCACACAAGATATACCTGTTTCAACATTTGAGATGCGCTAAGTGCACATCTAAATATAGGAACGGGTATAGGAAGAAAGAACATGGTTATAGAATCTAAAGCAATGACCGTCATGTGCCTCATGAACCGTTTTACATTTCGTAACCGTTTGACACCCGATCAGAATTCCGAGAGGCTGCTGCTTTCAATGGCAAGGTGTACCGATATAGTAATGGCGAGCACGATCGAACTTTTATGCATGAACAATAGATACAATAGGCATCACCTAATTTAATAAACGAAACATTTAGGTTCGCCAAAGGCGTTCACATTGAAAACTTGACTACAATTTCATTTTACAGAGCTTATTATATTGTACTTTATGCACCTTTGTACTGCATATGTTATAATCAGATTTGAGATATTCCTGCCAAATAAAACATTTCTGCATCAATTTCTTCCTTTAATAATTTTATTCAGTTGAAAATTGGATTTTTGCTACAAATGCAAACTGATAAGACCTATACAGTCTAATTATAATTATAAATCGGCAGTTTCATAAAACATGAAAATGTATTCCGTTCGTTAGAAGAGAGCTTGTGGTAAAAATAAAAAGAATACGTAAAAAATAAAGCAAAAATGTTATTAAGGGGGTACACTCGTTTCTAGATAATGCAAAGATGGGCTTTTTGAGTAGTGGAAAACGCGTTTTGGATAGTGCCGCGCTCGCCTTCAAAAATTCTACTTTTACGTTTACGAGGCATAATTTGCAAATTAATCCTTTCAACCAAAAGATCCTGAAAGTGTTGTTTCTGTTCTTTCGCTGATTTCAACATTTCTGTATGTTTGTCAATAAGTATACCTTTGTCTTTTAAATCTTGTTCAAGCACAGCAACTTTAGTTCTCAAATTGTTTACAGTTTTATTTTTATCATGTTAGTCCGTATCTAATTGAGAGTTTTGCTTTTTCAATAAATTTGTATCTCTTTGTGTAACATTAAGCTCTCTCTCTCTCTCTCAAGGTCAACACCTGCTTTATTTGTTCTATGTTCGTTACTTCTAAAACAGATAACTTATCTTTGTGTGTTAAATTTTGCGTACATAGTTCTGCAAGTTCTGTATGCAACTCTTTTAAAATTTACATATGGAAAACTTAAATGTTTAGTAATTTGATGAGATACCAATATAGATCTAGTAATGTAAACTATATTTTAAATAATAGTACAGCAATTTTAAGTGGTGCCTCAGAGTCACCTCTCGAGTGCTAAGGGTTAAATAATTATATTGATTGATCATTACCATATAAAATGATCGAATGCCTTGTAAAATGACACTTTCCTCATAAAAAGCGATTGGATACTATCTGCAAATGTTCGAACATTTTGGCAGTAAACTTTCTGAAAAAAATAGTCATTTTTAGAAGTACTATAAACAGTGTAAGTTATAAATAGACTGTGGATCTTTGTGCATTTATAGCAAGATTCCTCTCTTAAATTAAGACCTCTATTAAAGTTATTAAGAGAAGAAACAATATTCGCACGCGCTTGATTTTGTTGCTATTCCTTGCAATCGAGACGGACAATTTTTATTTTGTATAAAGATCCAGTCTAGTTATAAAGCAGCAAATTTTTTCACAACATACCACTTTCTTCATCCGAGAAGAACCATCCGGGTCTGATACTGTTCTTCTCTGGCAAAAATCTATTTAATTTAAAGCTCTCTTCCTCAGCTCTTACATGCATCAGTACGTTCACTTTTGTGCCCAGTTTTCCGCTAGATACAATCTTTAAAATCAGTCTTGAACTATACCCGACAAACTTTTTATCTTCTGTGATATCATTGGTAATGCTAGATGCTATGTATGCAAGATATACAGCTTTCTTCTTCATATATCTATAGTTCTGGCAGTCCAGTTTTTAAAACATTTCTGCAGGCATTTCAATTGTAAACGTAAAAATAGAACTTTTGGTAAGGGCAATGGTGGTCTAGATTAATCTCTTCTCTAGTGCTTTTGACTACTGAAAATCCCCATCTTTGCATTATCAAGAAACGAGAAGGCGCATACCATACCCTTACAATCCTGGAAACAAGAGTCTACCTTCTTAAGGGATTAGACTACTGTACATAGTCCTACCTGGGCAGCTTTGTCTGAATTAAGACTGCCCCCCATCAGCATTTACTATTGCTATAAAGAAACTACTCAGCATTTACTATTGCTAAAAGGCCTCCATGCTGTCCAGGCCTGAAACTCATATACCTTGTAATCTCCATCTCTTTTATAGAATTTACAGTCTTCTCAAACTGTATGAACCAAGCATCGAACAGTTGTTTGTACTTGTTTTTAATTCTGACTTCATGTAACATCTCCTCTATTTGCAACCTGAACAAGTTAGAATGAAATAAATTTTCTGTTTCCCTAAATTGATTCAATCCCTCGACTGTTGGCTGTTTATAAAGTTCACTGTGTAATTTCTTTTTCTTCCCTGAGGAAGCATCTTTAATATCATCTGTGACAGATGTATATAGCTTTTGTATTTCGTCCTCTTCTGCAGCTTCATGATCGTCTCTTTCGAGTTCGTCAATTTATTGTCAGAATAATAATAATCATTTTCAATTACCGAGTTGTTGGAATCATTCAGCAAAGCACTAGTGTTTGGCTAAAACACACATTGTTTATGTATATGACAACCGTATCGTTTGAGGTTGTGTTGCGTTTTGGTTATAAGATTATATACGTGTTCTGTTTAAATGTAGTTCTGATTAAAATTGTTATACCTTGTAAGGACCTTTCATTTTCCTGTCTTAATTATTCCATCACTTTGAATAATGTGTGGAAATAAAGTTTAACAAGTCGGCAAAAATCAAAGTGACATGTACACATGCTTGGTCCTCGAGCGCGGGTTGATCCACGTGCTTTTCAACTGTTTTCAACATTCAACATTAGCGCCACTGCCACCATAGATCACCTACTGCGCATGCGCAAATCACGGCGGTCCTGGTTTTCTCTTTTAAATTGAGTAAAGTATATGTTACATAAGATAAAAATTAATATTAACACACCAATTATCGGTAACGACCTATTAGTCTTCTTTAAGTAAACGATTAACAATCAAGTATTTCTTAATCAATATTTTGACTGTAGATATTGTTATTTATAAGAAAAAGTGTTTACAATGTAATACATATTATTCTTCCGCAATTCTTGAATGTGGTCGTACAATCGAAGGATGCCCCAATCATGCAATGTACTTCAAACTATTCTTACTGCACAACACTACGGGACCTACTGTTTATTACTTTGGGTCCCGAACCACCTTTTGTCAACAACACGCGCAGCCCGTATCCAGATAGTCACCGGTTGGAAATACATACCTGGTCACTGGGTGGTAAGAAATTAGTGAAAAAATTAATTGACTCAGGACTATTCTACATTAAATATTTAGATAAAACCAAATATACAGTCTAGTTATAATTATAATTCGGCAGTTTTATAAAAAAGGAAAATGTATGCCGCTCGTTAGAAGATAGCTTGTGGTAAAAATAAAATAAAAATGTTATTAAATATAATTGTCCTTATGAACAACGCGTGTCAAGTGCATCACCACCACGCCACCACCTGCTGATGTATGTACTCACCTTGCTCCACCTTGCACCACCTTGCACTGCCTTGCACAGATATGCATCACAGCGCGATCTATCGTTGATGTCGCAGATAGACGCTTGTGCAGTGACGAAAATTTCGTGTACATCAGTGTACATTGAATTACATAGTGTTTCGCTTGATCAAGAAAGTACGTAGTCATCGACATTCTGCGTCGACAAACGAAAAAGGAAAGAAACATAAATTCGATTCGAAGTCAAAACCAGGAAACACAGATTCAAGATATGAAGGAGGTCGCTTGTAGTGTTTTGTTTTTACATGATGTAATAACCTATTTCTCGAATATACATTGAACAAGAGGGAAGAGATAACACTGGAATGTATTACAACTGGTTCGAAGTTCATCCACTTTTCTTATCACGCTATGATTTATATTGCATTTTGCAGCACTTCCTTGTTTCTTTGTCAGTATAAACGTAATGTTCGGGTCGTACAGATTTAATTTATCTAATATCTGCTACACTGTGTTACTAAAATACATTACGGTTGTCCCACCGAGTTGAGTTACCTTGGAACATTTAGGTAACTCCTGTTGATTCGAGAAGCGAAGATGCTTGAAAGAATACATTATAATAGTACGACTACATCTTCTGTGTCACGTAAAATTCGGAAAAATGAATTCGTTTTTGAAGACTGTCAACTCCATGACCAACAAGAGGAATGTGATGGTCAAACAATCACTGCAAAAGCAGTTAAACGTCAGCGTGATGGAAATAGGAGGTGCAGACAACGTTATAATTGGCAACTGCGAAGAAAGCATGACACTTTGTTCTGTATTGGAAGCGATTTTCTTACACGGCTTAAAGAACAGTCTTTTAAATCGTGTAACAGAAGTTCTAAGTGGTCCAGACCTAGATACAATGCCGCAGCCAAGCTTTTGGGGTCCTCTATTAGTTTTCTCTCATCGACAGATCATAGATCAAATACAAACATTCAGTCAAATCAATACAGAAGTTGGATATTGCAGAGCTTGGATACGACTAGCGTTAAACGAAGGTCTGTTAGCTAGCTACTTTTGTTCGATAAGGAGAGACAATTCAGCCTTGAAGCCGTATTACAATCCTTATGCATTCATTAGAGATTTGGATCTTGTGGAAGTAGCGCAAAGATTAATAGAGAATCTTGAACATATTCACTTTAAAATTTCCTGTAGCGGAAGTATCTTAAATTATTGGTCGCCTACGCCTCTTCTATTAGCAGGTATATGGTCACCACCGATGAAATCTTGTCCCATACAGAGTGCAATCGACGTTGCAAAAACAATACCTACAGAATTAAGAAATAGCGAAAATTCAGATGAAGTCGAAACAGCTAGTTCTATTGGTAGTTTGGGATCTTTTAATTCGTCACAGTCCGGGCTTAACAATGTAGTTTCGCTTACTGAAGATGAAGCTTTAAAAATTATATTGGCTACTGGAAAGTCAAATAATATCAGTACGGAACATTTGGAGAACAATCTAAGCAACATGACACCTACAAAAGTAGTAGAGGAATCAACTTCAGAAGTATTAAAAGAAGAACAACAAGTTTTAAATACTAGTAGTATAAATACGAACACGATGCCTGATACTGAAGATTCAGGGATTGAAACTACTTTACAAAATCCTGAGACATCACAGGATACTGCTGCAAGTATGATGCCTGATACCGAAGATTCAGGGATTGAAACTACTTTACAAAATCCTGAGACATCACAGGATACTGCTGCAAGTATGATCGGAAATTCATTAATTAGAAAATTAGGTTGGTCGACATCATTCGAAGACTGTGAGTCTTCTTTAACTTCCTCCGTAATATCTCATGACTCTGCAACAGATGCACCTCGTACACCAGGTGACGGGGCCACGTATGAATCGATTGTTCAAAGCTATCAAATCGCTGGTAACACATCAACGTCAAATCTGCAGGAATTTTTAAAAAAATATCCGAAAAAGGAAACAGCTGACAATGGAAGCAAAGCTCAATCAGAAAATAAGGTATAATTTTACATGGAATTTATTATCTCTTAAACGAATAAATGTTGTAAATTTCAAAACACAATCTAATTCTTTTGTTGCTTTTAGGTTGAAATCAATTTCGATGAACAATTGCAAAAACTTCCCAGAGAAAAGGGTTTGGATGTACAAAATTATTGTTGTTTCGATTGTGGTCACGCAATTGGTATGACATTTTCAAAGGCACACGTTTGTGCGTATTTAGGACATTACTATTGTTCGAACTGCATGTCACCAAACGATTACATTATTCCATCGAAAGTAATTTATAATTGGGATTTGAAACACTATCCTGTATGCAATAAAGCTGCAGCATATTTGCAGGATTGTTCGATGTTGCTAGACTTGAAAGTCTTGAATCCACGAATTTATATGGCTGTGGATAGTATGGCTCAGTTGCAATCGTTAAGAATTCAATTGAATTTACTGAGAGCCTATTTGTTCACTTGTCGTGAACCTATTATTGAATCTCTGCAAAAAAAAGTTGCACGAAGAGACTATTTATATGAACATGTTCATCTGTACTCTATTTCTGATCTTCTTGACATACCTAATGGAACCCTTACACAACAGTTACAGAAAGTTGTGGAATTTGCAAGAAATCATGTTCTAAATTGTTGGCTTTGCAGTCAAAAGGGTTTTATATGTGAAATTTGTA
The DNA here is from genome assembly GCA_028455615.1 of Lasioglossum zephyrum. Classification (NCBI taxonomy): domain Eukaryota; kingdom Metazoa; phylum Arthropoda; class Insecta; order Hymenoptera; family Halictidae; genus Lasioglossum; species Lasioglossum zephyrum. The sequence continues at coordinate 57,271 of CM052323.1, read as the reverse complement.
CTAATCCAAACGTTATATATCCTTTTAATATGGAGTCTACATATAGAGTAAGTTAATGCTATTTTTCCTGTTCGAAATTAACGTGAATAGATAAAATATCTTTTATTAATGAACCGTGTATTATGTGATTTTAGTGTGGAGCCTGTAATGCAGTATTTCATATTGAATGTTTAAATGCACATAAACCATGTCCAAAATGTGAACGTAGACGCAAACGAATAGATCTGCCACTTTTAGATGTGGGCTGTACAGACTTATTAGTGGATGGTGCATTAAAAGCTAAGACAAACGAATAAGTAAAATTTTTAATAGAAAATTACATGTTTTTATGGTAAAAAAATGTGTGCAGTATTGTCTTTTTTTATAAACTGATTATTTAATTGGTTTCTAATCTTATCAAAGCTAAATTCTTTTAATTTAATAAAAATTATTTTGTATCTGTAATGCATAAGAATCTTTCATATTTTTAAAATAATATTCGATATAGCATTAAACAATGAACAATCTGTATACGTGGAGAATTGGTAAGAGTTAAATAAGATATTCTGGCCATATTTAAATGATACACTAATTGAATACCTTTCTTTGTATTTTGCTTAATTTAAAGGTTTATTTTTTTATACTTTATATCAAATTTATTCTATCGTCTTTATTATTTGTTTATAAATGCATTTTGAATGATACCTTTGTTTTTAATTGTTGCTTGTTACAAGAAAAGCTTCTTGTTTTTGAGATAGCTCAATTTTGAAATAATTTATACACAGTACCAATATTATGTAATATACATTTTATTAAAACATTATGTACAAAAGGTAGTAAAATATATTGGCCATACGTTTATGCAATTATTTTGTATTTACTATGCTTAATACTGTTATATTTCTGAAATGTAAAAAAATCACCGTGCTTTGTAAGCGATATCCTTGTATCATGCATGTATATAATATATACTAAACCTATTGGTTTTAATGTACTAAATTGTAAATAAAAATTGGAATTTGTATATACTGACTCTCATTATGTTAAGATAGTAATAGGTTTATCAATTAAACTTTGTTAAAACAAATATTCTACATATTGCTTAACAATGAATATTTTTACTTCGTATGCTACTAAATGGTAACCAGTATATGCAAAATGTGTTTTTTCATAATGAAGTACGTCATTGTGTTACTGAAGTAAATGAATATGTGTGAAGTACCTTATAGACTAGAAATAATTCATGTGAACAAAAGTGTAAGATAAACCATAAAGAGCTTCTTAAAGAATACATAGTTCTGGTTTATCAATAATACGTGTTTCTAATGTATTTACATTTTCCTTCACATTTTTGGAAACCGTACAGCTTCTGAAGTTCATTTTTTAGTAATTTCATTTGTACTACGATTTTGATATAATTAATAAATAATTCTAAATTAATATACTAAGAATACAATACATCATATTAATATGACTGGCAAAGTAAAAGATATTTGAACAGAATTATATCTTATAGAACATAAATATATAATATTATTTTTATTAATTTCGGGTATTTATATTAACTAATTCAGTGTTATAAGGTTTTAATATTTGTTGCGAGAGATAAAAGATTACACACAAATTCTAAAAGAATTGTCATGAAATATTTTATATAAAAGAATGAACTTTTCTAGTCTAACTTGCATTATAAGGCACATTGATTTCCTTAATTCTAATTATTTAATACTTTAGCTTATTATATTGAAGTTTAAAACGTTTATAAAAAATAATATTTACAAGATCTCAGTGCCTATACTTAACATTTTTCCAGGTACCTATTCACAAAACAAACTTACGATTTTATGCAATATAACAACATTGTGAGCAATGAGATGTATTGATTTAGAAAAGTTCTAATTGTTATTGGCACTTTGTTGCATTATGTTCTAAAATAAATATTACGTAATAATGAAATGTTTATTCGTAATTTAGAGTGGTATAAAAGCCGATTTTGAAAATGTGATCATTCTCTGTTGAATGTTTTAGAAACGTTAATATTTTAAGTCTACCGTATATTATGCGTAGAAATGCAGAATACTGTATTGTTTCTTGAATGAGATTCTCTGTTGTGAATGGTAATTTACTCATGTAGATATGTTCTCCTCAGTCACACAATTGAATCATTCATTTTCATTCAACACACCTACATAGAGTCTCAATGAAAATACTTGTAGATGCAAATACACTTTTCAGAATTCTTTTTCTAATATAAGAAAATAAATATTCGTATTATTTTCTTATACATACATGCATACATACAACTTTACAATAGCATTTTTTAACTTGGAATCTGAACCTTCATTTAATAATACTTTTCAGTTGAATAACTATTTTGTACTGTCTCTTATCATCATGTTTGAAATACTGCCAATTTAATTTGGAATGGTGTTTCAACCTGCAGCGTTCCTTTTTATGATAATAACACAACTTTGAAGCCTGTTTCGAAACTTAGATCAATGTAAGGTTTTTGGAAAATACGCAGATGGCAAAATTGGTTTGTCCGATAAACCAGCTCTTCTTAATCCACCCTGTAACGTAGCACTCGAACTTTTCGCTTTTGTACCATTTGATGGTAAACACGAGTTATTATTTTCTATTACAGCTGGCGTCGAAGAAGAGCCCGCGACATTTCCAGATAACTTATTTAAAGAATTAATCCTTTCCATAGGAGTACTGGTACTTGATATTTGGCCACTTTTATTAAATGTCGATATACCCATCGTACTGTCAGTAATACCAACACCCATAGATCGTGCGGACATGCGTGTTGTTTGATTAATATTTGGATTTTGTACAATTGGATTCCTCATTGGTAGCCCAGACAACATGTTTGACTGCATTGTACTAGGTGCGGGAGTACGTGTTTCATATTTATTTGTAATTAATTTATTTGTTCTCGGAAGAGTCAGCTGAACTGAAGAAGGTACAGTAATCGGAGCTGTTAAAGTAGCATTTTGTAATGGAGACTGATTGTCTGCTAATCTTCGATTTAACCAACTAATCACTGCGAACATAAATAAGAATAATTAGAGTAGAACCGTTTGTACAATTTCTTAAGGAATAATCGACAGAAATAGTGTCTTACCATTATCGTTGTTTTTTATTGTTTTTTCTTTTTCTTCTAACTGGTTTTGCAATATTTTAAGTTGCTCCTTTAAATTGTCGACCTCAGCTTTTGCGTCTCTTGCTTCTTTAACAAAGTTCTCCATTTTATTTTCTAATTGGCCAACCTCTTTTTGTTTAGTATCTAACAACCGTTCTTGCTCGAGTGCTATACTCGTTCTTAGTTTCAATTTCGATTTAGTAGAAGCTAGCTCGTTCTGTAATTTCGTCAATATTTCATTAGCTTTAACTAATTCATCGCTTAAGTTCCGCAAGGAATTTTGTTTCCTCTGTAACTGTCCCTCCTTGTCAGCCAACAGATCCTCCAAGTGTTGTTTCTGTTCTTTCGCTGTTTTCAACATTTCTGTATGCTTGCCAATAAGTATACCTTTGTCTTTTAATTCTTGTTCAAGCACAGCGACTTTAGTTCTCAAACTGTTTACAGTTTTATCTTTTTCATGGTAGTCTGTGTCTAATTTAGAGTTTTGCTTCTTCAATAAATTTAAATCTCTTTGCGTAACATTAAGCTCTCTCTCAAGGTGTTGCTGCTGCTTTGTTTGTTCTATGTTCGTTACTTCTAGAACAGATAACTTATCTTTGTATGTTAAATTTTGTGTACGTAGTTCTGCAAGTTCTGTATGCAGCTCTTTTACAATTTCCGTGTGTCTGCGTTCTACTTCTAATTTATCTTTCTCGCTTTGACACTGCCATTCTAATCGAGCTTTAGCGAATCTGTAAAATACCAATAATACTTCACATACATCCAGTAAACATATTTGATAAAATGATGCATAGCTTTACATACCTATCTTTTTCTAGACTTATTTGCTCGCTAGAAGATAATTGCATCTGACTTCTTTCTGTGTTACATTTCTGTTCTAATTGTTCTAATTCCTTTGTCTTTATTTCTACCTTATTCGTTAAATCAGTTAATCTAGCTTCGAGTGTGACTGCATTCCTACTTTGCTGCAGAATATGTTCTTTCAATTGTTTAATTTTCATAGCCATATGAGTTTTCAAATCAGAATCGCTCGCAGGCGATATGTTCAGGCTCAAATGGCACAGATGCTTGAAATTATTCGTTTCAACCAGTTTTAATATCCATTCTCCACCTTCTTCCGCTAACAGTAATAAAAATTTCGGTGGAGTTTTTGACAAACTTGCAGATGGCATTTGACATTGTTCTAGTAAACATATTAATTGAGTCGCAAAATTATCAAAGTCCACCAATAATCCCTGCTGGGATTTCAACACTTTAAAATCGTCATCCGTGATGAATAACGAGTACAGAAAGCAAGGGTCGTCGTCATCTGCTAGCAAAACACATAAGTTCTGCAATGTAAACACACAATGTTATTACACAATATTATTCTACAGATATTTCAGTGAGAGATTTATAAAATCGAGAAATCAAATACGCATATTAAAAGGTACACAAGGTAATAATAAACGGCTTTCGTTAGAATTATGAAAGAATACAAGCTCACTGAAATTGTATAGATCACTATGTCAGTATAGGTTAACGTGATCGAATGAAATATTTACCTTACGACAAACCGGACTGAGACCGGCATGAATTTCCACGTTAACGCGAAGTTCTCGTTGCCGTTCTTCTTTATGTTGTGGCTTAATATAAACTCTTTGCACTTTACTATATAATACTTCAACATTGTTCAATTGGAGGCCAGAATCACTAGTCACTCCACCAACTATTGAATTATTCAAATAATTCATCGTATGCCCATACGTTTAGCGGTCATTTGTTAGCCTTTGATCACCCGGTATTTTCGGAAACGGGAATTTGGTTTTCGATTCATTTGTCTATCTTTAATCAATCAAAAAAAATATGTAGGTATCGTAACTTTTAAATCATGTAATTTACATCCCCAATTGATGCACGCTTATGTTTTCAGTGCTGCCATCTTAGCGTCACGCTTAACCATTACTGCCCCTCCCCACAGGAATTACGGACATTTTCTTCCTTGTTGAACAATATTGTAACCATTTTTTTAGTATAATAAGAACCACATAACCGGCATTTATTGTTGCAAATATTGAAAGTATACATATCCATTTGCAAAAAATAATCGAATAAATCTCATTTTCGAAGCATCTATTTTATATTGAAAATTGTGAGGCATGTGAATTTTAGCTGATTTTAGTTATGCCATTTTTATAAGGCAACATTTACCTTGAATACTTGGTAGCTACTACTAACCTATAGGTTTAGTGACATGATTTCCTAACAATAAATATATATCATAGCACAAACGAATAATAACGTGCAGTACCCAGATAGCAAAAATCCTCGAATCTAACCCAGGCACGATATGACCGTGTGGGCTCGTAAAGTTCCCTCGGCCCAAACCGGGCACAAGTTGCCTTCGGCACGCCGGGCTCGATTTCTGCCCTTTCGTCGCTTGGCTATCTGGGTAGGTTCAGTACTCAAACATTTGGTTTGAAGCATTTTCAAACGCAAGTAAAAATAGTAAATCATACGCTAAAGAAAGTAACAGAGAGGAAATGAGAGTGCTTACGTATAGGGCAGTATAGAGCATAGGGTTCTATTTCGTGCTAAAAATAAAGAAGGTTCTGTTCCATGCTAAAAGTAGGTTCTGTTCTATGATAGAGCGTTATAACCATAACTGAAAAAGGTGAGGACACCGAAAACCTAGACTCGAGAACTCTCTCATTTCTTCTCTGTGCACAGTGCAGAGATATTGGCCAAGTTTTCTCGCGCATGCATAGCGACTAAAGTAAATTTCGCTCTAGTAAAATAAAATTTTCAATAAAATAGGGTACCTTGATTATCCTATAAAATTTTTTTTGTTATGTAGTTGGTATACTGGGTGTCCGAGAAATGTTTTACTTCCTTGAAAGGGGCGATCCCTGAGGCGATTTCAAGCATTTTTTACCTTTTAGGTAATGAATCCGGGTCTGTAAGTATATATCGTCAGCTTCATACGAAAACTGCCTAAGTCCATTTTTAATGAAAATTGTTTGAGGGTAATTGTGTTTTATTAACTGCTACCCCCTTAAACATAGTTTGAAAAAATCTCCGTAAAAAGCAAAATAGTTCCGCTTTAAATCGTTTTTTTTCGCCTCCTGTAAAATTTACTTTTTTAGACTTAGGCGATTTTCATACAGGGTGTCGATGTGGTTTAAGACCCCACTACCTTTTCCTCACAATTATACGGACCTTACATTATAGATACGTTACTGTTTTGGACGCGCAAGCACCAGAAATCTTTGCCAATATTTCAGCACTGTCTGTGTATAGCATAAACAGGTGAGGTAATCGCCTGTTTCACAGCGTTTCACCAACAGCTGTATAATTGGGGAGCGTGCCAAATGGGTGAAGCCTCCCCTTCATGATACTCTCCTCGTATGAAGCCATTCATTCGAACTGCGCTTTTTTTCAGAATAATTCGTAGAATCGTGTATCTCTTAAAATAAATCTGTAATATTGATCAAGGCCTTCGAAGAATATTTTAACGAGCTATTATATGGAAAAGCAAAGTTACTTCAATATTCATTTTGTAAGAATAAAGTGATTTCAATACCGTCTGTTATGTAATGCAACTGAATACAATCGACCAATGAGAACGCAGCATCGTCAACGGCTGCGTACTGCGTGCTTCACATAAATGTTTGAATGCTGTTCCAGTCGTTTCAAAATCATGTTTGGTTTTACAATAGAATCATCTCCTGAAAATACCTTCGAACGTTGAGTCACATAACTAACGTAATCGTAGAAAATTTCTATGTGTGTCTCGATTGATAGAACAAAGTTGGTGGGGATTGAAAGAAATGGACTAAATCGAGCGAGTACGGCCGAACGTTGCCGATCAACCATTCGAGCGTATTCGGCTTCCAACCTGAACCGTGATAGGATTCTTGGCGCTTTTCACGCGTATGCGCGACGATTCTAGCCTCGGACCACTCAGACGGCCTCAGTCAAGTACGAAGATCGGGTACCTTGGTCGCCCATAATAGTCCCCCATTATTCTCCCCTCAGTAAAAAATTTTTATAGAAAATTTAGTATTAAATTTATATGAATTTTATTTAAAATATAAAATTGGAGGGGAATAGTTCATGAATGAATAACATCTGTTGAACAAATTTCGGACGTATTTAGACGTAGACACGTTCCTGACGAAACTCGCGCATGTGCGTGAAATGCGCCAAGAATCCCATCACTGAACCTGAACTCAGTGCTTCCAACTGGGACGCTTTTCGCGTGCATGCGCGACGATTCTAGCCTCAAAAGGCCTCAGTCAAGTACGAAGATCGGGTATCTTGGCCGCTCCGCTAATTTCGCAAAAGGGTATAGCCGGATAAGATAGTCAAAAATGCCCTTGAACCTGTTTCTTTTAGAAGCAATATTTAACCCCGTCAACCCGCTCTCGTTCCGCGCCTTGTAACGGTCGTAACGGACTTTGCTATTTAGACGTTCCCGCTAATAATAGTCTCCCACTACTTTCCCCCCAATAGTGCTTCACAAACTTCGGACGTAGAGTCGTCCCTGACGAAACTCGCGCATGCGCGCGAAAAGCGCCCCAGATGGAAGCAGTGGTTGGAAGCACTGCCTGAACTACATTCGCTTGCATTCGCTGTTCTTCTCGGAAAGTGTCAACGTCGTGTTCGTTTTATGGTGCTTTCTGTTTGTTTCTTTTTATCAGTTTGTTAAGCGTACGCGATCCTTAGATATTCTGTACTATTCCGGCGGTACTGTTAGAACTCGGTATTAAGGGAAAAGATTAATTATGGCGGTAACTAGCAGTGCAATGTATAATACGAGAGCGGTCGCTCCATCGTTCATGTCGTCAAACACATATTATGGTTACGTGCCGAATTTTAAAAAAGAGAACCAACTGAATCCTGTATTAGAACACGAGGAAGTTAGTGAAACGCCGGTACACAGTCCCTGTACTTATGACACAGCTATGGAAATTGACGAGGACGGATACGATTATTCTATGGCATCTCGCTATTTGAATAACGATTCCGTGATTCTAGAAGCATCAGCACAAAATCGATTGAAGGCTAGCGATCAGCAACAGCAGCGTCAAGAACAGGCGGCCCACAGCTACACAGACACGCTCCGACGGAGAAACCGGAAACGAAGCAACAGTGATCGCTACCCTGTCGACGATCCAAAAAAATTTCGCGAAGGTAGGAGAGAATTCGCAATATCATTATTTCGAATTTTTCTATGCGAGCGAGAGTTCGATAATGTTCCCATTCTCGATTCGAGTGACCGTTCACACGAAACCTCGACCTCATCAATTCGTATTTGTACGTGATTCGACTGGATCTTGTTAGAGGTCGTTGTATTTTCTTCTGTGCACATTTGAGCGGGAAAATACGTACATGTTAGAACAAAAAGAAATGTATGATAAGAGAAATCTAAATGTAGACCATTGGTAGAGTAACAAGTAAAGATCAGTGGATAGGTGTAACGAATAAACGATGATAGCGTTGCAGGTTTTATACTCCAAATTCACCCTTTTGCAAATGAACTTCAACCTTTTGCAAATCAATTTCACCCATTGAGAATATTTAAAATTAATTATTCGTCATCAAACAATTAATTATTCATCACAATCAAACGTAAGACTCAATCCAATTTGGATTATTAATCCAACAAGGGCTATAAAATGAATATACAAATCTACACACAGTTTTCGTACATTACAAAGTTAATGAATTGGAAGTTACTTTTAAATAAGTATTTGATATACATCTTCGCAATAAATACAATTTTGAATTTCTTAATAATTAATTTAGCATTTGATTTGATTTCTTTTACGAAAACTTACTTAAAAATACCTTATTTGCAAAAGGTTCAAATTGATTTCCAAAAGGGTGAAATTGAATTGCAAAGGGGTTTTTTTGACTTGCAAAAGGATGAATGTGGAGTGGAAAACCTGTACCACATTTTCGATATTATATTATATTAATTAACATTATAAATGTATGAATATTCGATTTACATCCCTACGGGGATAAGGTTGTGTATTTACGTGTGACCACAGAGATTTTCATCCGATCCTGGCATTAAATTTATTTTGAAGCGTAACGCATCCTGTCATCTTCTGTACCATGGATAATGGTATGCAATGGAAAGCACAGGTGCTAATATTTTTTCATAAACTAATGACACTTAGTAAGTTTGGTCTTTTTTCTATGGTAAGGACATTATTTGCTGACAAAATGGATGACCTAGAATGTATCTAACCAAATCAGTCGATAAGTTTCTGGGTTTCCTTTCAGAGGCGGTGGTAACCATCACGCACACTATGGTACAAGAAATTCAAAGGACTATGGATTGGCCGAGGTGTCTTATGAGTCGGAACTATTGCATATAACTGCTACTGACGACAAAACTATGGAACAAGAAGTTGCTGTAAGAAACAAGGGCTGCTGTTTGACAGCAGGTAACCATAATCTCTTACGTAATACAGAACATTTATTGTCAAGCAATACATTGAAATCACTTGAATATAATGCCGAGTACGAAACAGCTTTATTCGAAACACATGGATGCTCTATTTACCATTTCCAACGACTACAAACGCTTGATAATGATTGCACAGAAACAGAATTTTAATTAGGGGACATGACAATCATTTCTAACATTTATATTTTTTGTATTCACATCAAAAGTTGTATATTTGTTACTCATAAGTAGGTCGTTACACTGTACCATAAAGTGAAAATAAATATTTACTTTTCTTAAGAGCTACAAAGTTTATTATAATTTAAATAATGCATGTTATGATTGAAAAACATTTTTTTGCCGCGTTCTCACTCTTAGAAGAAAGATATTGACGCGCTATATTAAAGTAAGTAAAAATATGATACCTAACGCAAAAAGAAACCTTAGAATTCTATTGTATATAAAAATGGAATTTAACTATCGAGAATATTAAGGATATCGATTTCACAATCCGATGTTTGAGTAGAAACTAAGGGTCCAATTGCTTCATCTTGACCTTGGTCATCATCTTCTTCATTGTTGGAGATCTACAAAGAAAAATAATATTTCAGTTATGTTTTGTCATACATGTTCCAAAGTCACATTTTATGTACCTGTTTGCTGCCAGAAGATTCAGGTATCGACTGATCCGCTTCTGCCAAATCTTCGTTATAACCAGGTTTAATGGAAGATGTTAAAGGCAAAACGCGCGCAGAATTAGTTGAAGATGTTCCCTACAGAGAATACATGAAGTATGATATGAAACACAGTTTCAAATATTTACTTGGATGCTAATAATAAAACTTACTGGCATATCTAAATGATCTAACAAAGTAGGGGATATTGTGATGGACGAATGATTTTCTGCACCAACATCCAATACTAGATCTATTTCGGAATCTTCGTCGCTAGATTGACAACTTTCGCTAGCAGTTTGATCAGCCGTTTCATTCTGTAAAGAGTATTATGAATATATACTGTGTCTCCAAAATGATGACACAGATGTAGCATAGATGTGCAAATATATTTGTAAAAATGTCTAACCAATGGATTGTTCAAAGGTTGCATATCCTGCAAAGAACGCAGTGATCTCAGTAAACGAGGTCGTAGTCTGTGATCTTCGCTTATGTTTTTAATTTCTCTTAGTACGGTAAGTAAATAATCTGGCTGCTTTTTGTTTACTGAAATTAGTAAACTTAGGACTTCCCTCAGTTCCGGACTAGATAATACATATGATAATGAATATATCTGAATTTTTAGAAGATGAAGCATTTAATATTTAGTTGTATTGTGAATAACCATACCTTGAGTTTGGAAGTGGATGTTCATCATTTATAAAGGATGGTAGTCGAAATGCTGAATGTGATTCTTCCCATAGATTGTCAACCTGTTGTTGGGATACTTCATTCGTTAAAATATTGCTACGTGTCACAGTATTTTCCCTCTCTTGCTGTTGCAAATTTGATGGCAATTGCAAATTCAAAGAATATTGCGCTTCCGCCACACTCAATGAAGGTAAAGGCAAATTATCAGCGCCATGCTCTCGATTGCGTTTGTCTTTTCTTTAATTAAAATTTATCATACATGAAAGTCTAGATATTCTAATTAAATAGTTTATGTAACTACGTACATGAGAGAGGTATTGACGGTAGACATAGCATGTCCAGTGGACGTTGAATTCGTAACAGCACCTGTTGCAGCATCGGTCACAGTTTTTGCATTCCCTGAGAGCAAGTTTTGTCTGGAATAACTGAAAATTTCAAACACAAGCAAATATCAATTTCTATGTACGAACATTTCCAATAAACTCATACCATGCATTACCAGGTAAAGTGATTAATGTAGAAATACTGTAGAAAATGAAACTTCATGTACTGTTAAGGATTATATATGAAAAAAGAAACCAAAACAAAATCGAAACAAGAAAAAGTGAAGCCTCAGTTATTGTCGTTGGAGCATATATTGTTAGTCAGAATTAAAATATTTCAATTCATTGAATTCTTCAACACGTTATTTTACATACCCATAGTTTACGTACCAATATACTATCCTCATTTAGTTTCATATTCACTAACCATTGGACTATAGAATTAAAATCAACGATGATTCATGTGATATGGTATAAACGAGGGTAGTAATAAGTAAGAACAAAGAGTGCACAGGTAGACTGTGAAGTTTATTATTTTATGCAATGATAAAATTAGATTTACACAAAAATGATAGATGGATGTACACGGTTTACTGATTATAATGTACCTATATGTATTGGAAAAAGTTATGTTCCCTTTTTTTAACAACATCCGATTGAAAAAGAAAAGGACATCGTTTAAAAACTGAATTTCATAAATGAAAAACCAAACTTTATATTGAATGATTACATGATGTAAATCTCCAATTGGATATACGATACAATTGTATCGATATAGATTACACTTCCACAGCACTAGGACAAATAATAGAAATCATATCAGATAACCATACATGGACATTTCATTACCTTCTAAAATTATCCCAATAGTTGTTCGCTCTATTTCCAGGTGGTACTTGATTATTCAGTTGCTGTTGTTGATGTTGAGAATTAGCAGAAGCTGCTGTAGCATTGTGAGAGAATGCAGGAGAAGAGTTCGGTAATGACACCAAATTTGGTAGCGACGAACTTGGTGGTAATGTAGAATCTAATGTTTCACCAAGGTGATGAGCGTTACGACTTAAATTAGAATATTCATCATTATTTTCACTGTTATTACTTCGCTGTTGCAAGTGTGTTTGTCTCAATTGTGTTTGCAGCTGATTAATAGCTGTGCGCATGGCTTGTAATTCACGCTGTTGAGACCATAATAATTGACAACACTGTTGTATTGTAGTACCCATCATCTGAAGTTGTTGAGCTTGAGATCCTAACACTAATTGCCGATAATATTCAGAGGAACCTGAAAAGATCGCATACACTTTATTTTTATATACCACAAATTTCTCAAGTTCCTTAACACTAAACCTACCACTACCTGTCAAAATAACCAGTTCCAGATTCTTTATTTTACAATTATTGAAATTATAAAAGTGATTTCATAGGAAATGGTTGCATAGATATCTTTAGTAGAACACGTATTACAATAGGAGCCGCACAAAGTCTAAATAAAATCAATCTTGTTCTTTTTACAAGGGAAGATGTACCAGTTACTTTTAAGGCTTGGTAAGTTTAGTGTTAATCTTTCTATCAATATATAATATTTATTCATTATACAACATTTCGAAAATTGTGATTCAACCAACAAAGTATGTTCCATCTTAAAATTTTCATAATTCGATTTATCTTTTTAAGTAGACTAGTCTTTACGATTTATGTAACAGTTTTCAGTGCTGTCTGTTTATCTTACCATGTTGCAATTGATTTAATGGGGGTGGTGGATATGTCCACCAATTTCCATTGAATCCATTTTCAATGGCTGTTGTCTGAGCGTTATCCATTAAATTTTCTGTTGATACATCATCTACACTTTGCTCATTGGAACCTCCTATATGTTACAAGGCAGAAATTTGAAGTTCAAACGTAGTAACGTTTTGCTGTGATATACTTTACCTGTTACAGCAGAAGGAGGCCAAACATTAGCAGGGGTGCTGGTGCTACTAATATGGGAATTGGAACTTCTGTGGCTATTTAAGTCAGTTGGTCCTCCTAAATCACGGTTGACGCTAGACGAATGTGATGAATCCTGTTGCACCATAGAACAGAGCGATATGAGTTTACAGTAGAACGTTGGTTTATCTTCGTGCGCAAAAGAAGTATTTAGAAAGTACCTTTCGCATACGATCCTGAATTTGACGTATTTTTCCTTGAATCGGCAAGGCCTCTGAAAAACTGTTGTTATCTAATTTTTTATCGGAACTAGTTGATGTTGTAACTGACGGGGGAGGAGTCGGTATGGGAAAAACAGTTGTAGAATTAGGATGAGCTGTTGTCGTTGATGTTGAATTTGATGGTTGTTTCAATCGTTGTAATTCTATCCTAGTATTTTGCAATAAAGCAGATTGTTCTCGTAACTCTTGCGTAAAAGCCTATAAAAAGAATTACGTGTAAACGCATTTTATTATGCACATGTAAATATTTATAATTTTACCTGAATTTCTTCAACGGTAGGCCTATTTTCTACGTTTCTAGCGTTTTCATGACTCTTCTCGTCAACATCATTCTGTCGTTCAAACGTAATGTTCGTTCCATTTTCTTCTTCATTCAAATTTAAAGCAGATGCTATATCGCCGTTTAAATCTACTTCCGGTTCGGCGTCAGAATTTGTATCGAGACATTCGCGAGCTCTCGTCACTTCATCCATTAATGCTGTTAAATGTGCAAGCTGTGCTTTCATAGCTTCTAGTTCAGCAGCTTTATCCCTTATACAGTTTCTTGAACCTTCGAAACTCTGAAATAATACAATTGACGGTTGATAATGCATTCTATTTCAAATTATGATTATCTCACGAGAAATAGTATACTAACACAGCTACCCCTGTCAGACATTTCCATAGCTTGCAACTCGGCAACAATGTGGTCCATACGTTTTTTCTTTGTTTGAAGTTCAGCCAACTTTGCTGTTGCAGATTCCAGCTGGTCAACATTCACAACAGGTAATGACGGGCTTATAGCGGGTACTTCATTTTGATTATCTTGTAAGAGAGATTGCTGAGCTTGGCGTGCTTCGTTTAGCTTCTCTGTAACACTTAACTGCATTCCAACCACACTAGCTTGATGTTTCATTAGCCGCGAAAGTTTTCTTTGCAACTCTTCTGCCTTGCGAAGTTTATTTTCTCTACTAAACTCGTTATTTTCATCCCCGTTTTCACCATTCTGGAATAAAATCTTTAGATAGAATTCACCAAATTACAAATACAACTAAATATGTATAGATTTTGTAACAACCTCGAAGAACATTTCATGATTATCATATTGTTCCAAAAGTCTGGTTAACTTTCTTTCGCTATCGTATAAATCTTCCAACATGGTACCCAATTTTTCGTTTAGTGCTTGCGCTCTCTGAAATATGAAGCACAGAGATAGTTAGTGATTTATATTATGATCGATTTTGTTTGTACTTACAGGATCAGTGGACTGAACAAGCGAATCCATTAATGTTGATGTAACTCTGATACATTCTGTAATTTTATTTAAACGAGCTTCTACTTGACTTCTATCAGGCTGTAATGGATTAATGAAGATTTATTTGTATATTTATTGATATTAATTCGTTTTATAGTTTACCATTTTATCAACATTAGAAGGTTTTCTTCCTTCGAATTGTGAAGGTGATTGAGTTTGAGCATCTGTAGGTGGACCCATCTTTTGGCAATATATAAGTTCCTCTGCACTGTAAGTGTACGGCTGCCCACAGGTATATGATGCTGTGTGATAAAGAAAATATGAATTAATTGAATTGTAGAAACCGGAAGTCGTAAGAGAATTTAAATATATACCAAATTCAGATATATCTTGATAAGATGTTGATGGAACTGATCTTGTATTACTATTTTTTGTAATCCTTAAATGTTTCCTTTCACTAACTGGCCTCCAATCGAGTTGGTACTATTACATATAATTATTAAATTAAAGAAATTTTATTAGGTGTATAGAGAAATGATTTCTAGAAATGGTGAGTGAAATAATGTAACCCTACTGCCTCGAGGTAGAATTGTATCTGGATACGTATTCTTAGAGAGAACTTCCCCACTATTCAGCTATCTATTAATAGATTATCTTCTAAAATGCTATATACAGATGCAGCATAAAGTTTTCATTTACAAAGTTCAAATTACAGTGACTCAAGAAACATATGATATTTAAATTTATAAATGTTTCTTTAATAATATATAAAATACTTTTCACATGTTCACGTATAGTATGCAGATTAAATTCTAATAAACTTATGTTTCGATACATTTACATAAGATACAACATTATTTAGTTTGTTTCGTTAATTTGAAAATATATGTAACGTTCAGAAGCATGACATTTAAATTTATGTTTTTTTAATAATATATAAAATACATAAAATAATATATAAAATTGTGTTTCAGTACATTTACATAAGATACAACATTATTTAGTTTCTTTCATTAATTTGAAAACATTCTAACGTACAATAATTTAGATTGCAGTAAATACAATACATAATGTTATGGAAATAAATATCTCTCATAAAAGAACAAAAGCTAGAAATAGCATATTTATTTTTTTTTTAATTTACCAAATTGTTAGTATGTTGAGCACATCCGTGATAAGCGGAATGGTTTATGAATTGATTAGCAGCTGACCGTTCCCTATTTCTATCATTTCTTCTATTGCTTTTTGGAAGTGTGCCTGTATTCCGTAGACCATCTTTAAAGCCAGACGACATGGTTTTTCTTTGTGAATGTTCTGACACTGTTGGAGAAGCGTTTTTCTCGGTTCACTGGCTTTTCACAGTTAACCTTGCTCAGCCTTGCTACACAATTGTTACCGCGATATCAATTTAGAATTTAGTTATTGAAAAGAATATAACGTTATTTACCTGTCTAAATCGATGGGGAAACTAAATATACAAGAAGATGCATGCCAGACAAATATTAAGTTGTAACTGAGTTACTTCTGGTTCCGTCAAATGCTATGAACGGGAAACGGGATAGCATTAAAAGTATAAATCGGTATTCACGAGGCTCTTACGTCAAAATACTTGGCAGGCTAATAAAAAGAATAGGATATACTATAAATAAGTTAGGGCATTGACGCATTTGCCGCAAGGATTATAAGAATATATCGATTGTAGTACAATTAAAATCACTTCCAGTCACTCGTATCTACGGCCATTTTTAAATACTGACATGTTTGGTTGCAAAACAAGACATGCGTTACTTTACCATATTCAGGATTTTGCTATACTCGATATTCATGTAACAATCAATTATTTTCCCCGCACTTTATTGGGTAAAAAACGAAAAACAAGACTCAACCAATTTTTCTTTACAGTCTCCCATTCATTGCGTTATTAATAATTTGATGATTATTTTCGTTCTACAGAAAAATTTTAAATAAAATTCTATACATTGTTCATTTTAATATTACAAATTTAATTACTACAAAAATACAACCAGAACATATATATAAAGCAATTTATAATTTAAAAAATTTTAAATTACATAGTCGTATATGTTATTTATTTACATGATTAATTACATGATTTAACTAATAATATAGGATTTAACAATTTTCTAAGATATTTTCATCGATATTATCTTCAACCTATCAAGACAAATGTCAAATCATTTGGGGGTCTTACATTATATATATATAGCTGCTGCTGTGGTTTTAATTCCGTGCATTGTATTAAATCTAATAATTTCACTGATACCTGGTCTTATTTTTTATTACATTAATAAGGACATGTTTTGTCAAAAAGGCATAGAAAACAGTCAAGGTCAACCAGTAAATAAAGTTGAGATAAGTAATGATGAAGAATACAATAAGCGTGTTGAAGAAGAAGCTAGCATGTTAGGAACTGACCAACATCAAAACAATGAAGAGCACGAGCAAAATGAACTAGGGAGTAATAGTCAAAGTAATTCAGAACAACACCATTCAGCATATAATCAAGCGTTAGTAAGTAATGATCAACTACATAACCAACCGACTGTAGAAGTAATATCTCGAGTAGTAGAAGGTGTAGATGAGACTGTTATAGCAAAGGATATAAATAATGATGATATACGAGATGGTAAAATGATAATGCGAACAGTTGGAAATGATCGTAACTTCACTACTTGTGGTCTTTTTACTGGAAACGTTATTGATCAACAAGAAGGCTTCGCTACTGCTGTGAAGTTATCATGTAACATTCTTGGGAATGGAATAGATGTGCAACTTGGCTGCAGTATACGCACAGGAGATGACAAAGGGCAGGCAATTGAACGTTTGAGAGAAAGTGAATCAGCGCGAACTTTGCTATCTGGTGATAGTGGGATATTGTCTGTAGAGCAGCCTGGTAGCTCACAACGAAAGCAGTAATTATTTCACCAGCGGCAAAGTGATACTATGCTGATTCATATATTTTCCTTTCATATCATCATATGATTTCTCGCATTCACTTTCGCCGCTTAAAAATACGAATTGGTATCCGCCTTCATTAGCGTAAATTTTCGCAGGAAGCGGAGTGGTGTTTGAGAATTCGAGTGTGACATGACCTTCCCATCCAGGTTCTAAGGGAGTAACGTTTACTATAATTCCACATCTTGCGTAAGTTGATTTACCAACACAAATGACCAGTACATTCCTTGGTATACGAAAATATTCCACTGTACTTGCAAGCACAAAGCTATTTGGTGGTATTATGCATACATCTGTTTCTTTATCTATGAAACTATTCTAAGAAAAGTTTTTAGGGTCCACAATGGCTGAATTAACGTTAGTAAAAATTTTAAATTTATTATCCACTCTTGCATCGTAACCATAAGATGATAGTCCAAAAGATATGACACCTTTGCTGTGATCCACAAAAGGCTCTATCATTCCAAAGCTTTCAGCTTTTTCTCTTATCCATTTATCTGGCATAACTGCCATAATTGCCCCTTAAAGTTGTGTAATACTTACAATAATATAAAATAAAATTTTAACTAAAATTTAATTAATTCACGATCTTCACTATTACCATGCATAAATACTCCTATTTGTTAACAACTGCAGCAGGCGAAATACTAACACTAGTACCCACTAACGTAGATTGAGGACCTTCAGAACTAGCAGAGGATAAACTCGAGCTTTTCGCCGATTTGCACAACTCTTCTATTAAATTAGAGGAGCTAGTTGCACCTATCATCTTAGAATCCCTTGTTTTGTCTAAACTATTTGCTATTCTCTTTTTTAATGATTCAAAGCTTTTGTCTGAACAACAATCTTTAGCAAACTTTAAAATACTCAAGACCAAATCAACTTTTTCACCATCGCTAGCACTTTGAGTATCCTTGCTGCCCTCCTGATCTACAATCAAATTTGAAATTGCATTTTCCATTGCACCAAAAGCAATCCTATCTTTAAAAGGATCGACAACATTTATTTTATTTTGGTTAAATACACTAGATTCCCAAAGACTGCTAATAGCTGACCTTGCTTCATTCCTGTTATCCAAGTCATAATCTTTAGAAACTACAACAAATGAAAGCGATGATAGAAGATAAGCATATCCTCTAGGTGAAAGCATTTTCTCTACTTCAGATTTTGAACATCCCTCGCTCAAGTACTGGATAACATACTTAGTTGTGTAAAAAAAACCATGCTCTACTAAGCAACTAAGAGGACGATAGATCACACCCCTATTTTTCTTATTCGGTAGCCCGAGTAGTGACTTATGATCTACTTTTGCGCTTATGACTTTACCTAGAATGGAATTTAAGGTAGAAGCAAGTTTATAGCTAGATTGCAATGGAGATAATTTTGCAATAGCAGAAACTAGCAATTTTTCTCGCCCTTCTTTCACTAATTTTTCTTCAGAACATAGATGATTATAGAAGTGTTCCACTCCCTTACTCCACTTGAAATCTACAGCCTTATTAAATCCATCTTCTGCTTCTATATTTTTTCTAAGGTTACCTGATTCTTGATCAACCCAGAAATTGGAAACAGGATCACGTCTTCCCATGGAACTTAACAATTCAACTCTTGCAAGCTCATCACTGCAAGCTAAATTCCTATCTTCCTCACATGCGCCTTTATGAGATAAGTCAGATCTAAAAGACTCTAACGCCTTGTCAAATAATTGCTTAATTTCACTCTCTACACACTCAATACATGCTATTTTATATATAGCAAATGGATTCAACACACCTGATTTAGCTAATTCTCCTACCAATTTAGCAACATCTAGTGTCGCACCTGACCAACAAGATTCATCACGAAACGCATTACATAAGAGGTCCGATTGCTCAACGGTTAGACCCTCTACTGTTACAGGGTGAGCCTTGACCCATTCCTCAATAGCTGAAGTTCTATCACCTTTAACAACATCCTTCAGCTTACTTATTACTTTGCTACAGGTAATCTCTTTATTTTTTTTAGGATCAGAACTGAGACGAGACCTTTCGCTTGGGCCTGCATTACCCTTCAGATCTTCCATTCCACGTTTAGTTTTACTTTTTGGCATCTAATTACCTGAAAATCAAATATTCAATGAAGGTATTATACAAGCATTAGAATAATATACAAATCGTAAAATTAGTGTGCACCTAAATTTAAGCAGTAAGTATAGACCTGCTGCAAAAGAGGAGATATAAAGAGAGATGTAGCAAGAAGGAAGATGAGCTTAAATTATCAAATCAACGTTATTCTACTTTACCTCACTAGCATTTTCCTTACCTTAAACCTTACTATTACTCACAAATATAAACATTCGTTACATAGCTCTTAATATGTCTACAGAGACGAAATTTCCCGAATTATTTATAATCTGGGGCCATACATCAGAAAACTTTTAAATTATTAGTTTTGTAGTAAAATTATATGAGTACATCGTATCTATTAAATCAGAAGCTTTATGGATTACAGACTAAATAATTAAATAAGAGCTTATTTGTTGGGGTTATCTGGGGTTATCTCAGTGATGGTATTGTTGGCGCTTTTCGCGCGCATGCGCGAGTTTCGTCAGGGCCATGTCTACGTTTACGTCCGAAAGTGGGAAACTACCCAGGGGAAAAAGTAGTGGGGGACTATTATGGGTGACCAAGGTACCCGATCTTCGTACTTCACTGAGGCCGACTGAGGCTAAAATTGTCGCGCATGCGCGTGAAAAGCGCCAA